>KV018098.1:66310-116669 GCA_001598015.1 Dorcoceras hygrometricum | reverse complement strand
ACACACACACACACACACATATATATATATATATATATATATATATATCTTATTCTTGTCAATGCTTTTTCCACGTATTCAAAATGATAACAGGATATCATTCTTTATTTGGTTGCGCTTATGCTGTGCTACAGATAAGCTGCCATACTCTATCAGAATCCTTCTTGAATCAGCCATTCGTAATTGTGATGGCTTCCAAGTTACAAAGGAAGATGTTGAGAAGATTATTGACTGGAAAAATACTTCCCCAAAGCAAGTTGAGATTCCTTTCAAACCTGCTCGTGTTCTTCTCCAGGTACTGGTTTTTAATTGCAGTTTGTAGTTTTCTAGGTGAGTCATGACAACCAGGCATATGTCTTTCTGATCATATGTTTTGTTCCTAGGATTTCACTGGTGTACCTGCTGTGGTTGACCTTGCTTGTATGCGTGATGCTATGAACAAGATCGGCAGTGATTCTAACAAGATCAACCCATTGGTATGCACAGTATTGTATTGGAACTTTATGCTTTATTTCGGTTGCTAGATATGGAAATTCATGCTCAGTAGATTTATCTATACTGATTGTTTTAAAAATGGTATGGTCTAATTGACCCATTTCTATACACAGAAGTGGTACTAGTACAATTTGTGTCTTAAAATTGCCGCATAAACAATTATAGATAGTCTTGTTCCAAATGGATACTTTCTAAGATTGCTTGCTCTTCCTTTTAACCTTTGAGAATATGTGCTAGTGTATTGCTGTTGGATTTGGTTTGACATGTGGACCTTGTATCTAGCTTCAATATCCATCTGCCAAAGTTGTAGTTTGGGATGGTCTGGTCTGGGTTAAATGTTATCCCATTTATCCAAGTACATTTGTTTTGGGTGTAGAATGGGGCATGCCTGACTAGCCTTCTTTATGCAAATTTGTATTTCTGGGTTAGTTCTTATTCAAGCATTATGAAGCAGGAATTTGAGAAGTTCAAAAAGGATGTAGTTGAAGTGATTCCATTAATTATTTGTGGCTCTAAATAGAACGTAGTCATGCAAGAAAGTGTTTTTAGACATTCGATGACCTCTCTTCTCCGTTGACTAAATGTCTGCCAAGTCCCCTCCTCTATTCGTTGGTTTCATTTTTTAGTAAAATCCATATTCCTGACGTTATTTTTCCTGTGTTATCTGGTTGACAACTTTGGTTTGGAACAGTTGTTAAACTGATATCATAACCACCCTGTTTCTTGCTCACTGATGTATCCAGCTGCTATGGTACTACAGTTTCTGTTTCCAATATCCTTTGTGCTTGCAGGTTCCTGTTGACCTTGTTATCGATCACTCTGTTCAAGTAGATGTTACCAGGTCAGAAAATGCTGTCCAAGCAAATATGGAGCTTGAATTCCAGAGAAACAAGGAGAGATTTGCTTTCCTTAAGTGGGGTTCTACTGCTTTCCACAATATGCTTGTTGTTCCACCCGGTTCTGGTATTGTGCACCAGGTATTATAGCATAAATACAATAGAATTAAGCTATTAGACGTCATTCAAATATCATATATCATATTTCCTCAACCTTCCATTTGTACAACAATTACCTCTCGTGCAAAATAGGATTTAAATAGTTGTGTTGTTCTTTAATATGAGTTGCTAACGGCCGAATTAATGTGGTTCTCTTTGCTGTATTATTTAGGTCAATCTTGAATATCTTGGGCGAGTTGTCTTCAACACTGATGGCGTACTTTACCCTGATAGTGTGGTTGGGACTGATTCTCACACCACCATGATTGATGGTCTGGGAGTTGCTGGTTGGGGGGTTGGAGGTATTGAAGCAGAGGCAGCTATGCTTGGTCAGGTACTACCTGTAGTGCAGAGGTTTTAAACAAAATAAATCACTATTATGTATGTATCTCATGGGAAATTGGTGCAGACAGTGTGTTTTTCAAGTTGTATTCCCTTGATAGTGGTACTTTATTTTCAGTAATCAACTTTGGAAGAGTTTTTTTACCCAATACCCCTATATGGTTTCTCTTTTGCCCCATGTTTTTTGAAAGGCCTCTCAATATGTAAAAGAAACATTTTGGAAATTTACTTCTGCCTTAGCTTGATGATCGAAATAAATATTGCTCCACTTGCACGCAACCTGTATTTAGTGCTTGCTGCAATGTGTGGCTAATGCTATTATTATATGTTTTTACAGCCTATGAGCATGGTATTACCTGGGGTTGTTGGATTCAAATTATCTGGAAAATTACAAAATGGTGTCACTGCAACTGACTTAGTTTTAACTGTCACACAAATGCTAAGGAAGCACGGTGTTGTTGGAAAATTTGTCGAATTCTATGGTAACTTTCCTGGATCTTGAGGATTCGTAATGTTTATTTCATCAGAGGATAGATTTACATGCTTTCTTGTGTAACTGTGTTCAGGTGAGGGTGTGGGTAAAATATCATTAGCTGACAGAGCTACCATTGCAAACATGTCTCCAGAGTATGGTGCTACAATGGGGTTCTTCCCTGTTGATCATGTCACCTTACAATACCTCAAATTAACTGGGAGAAGCGATGAAACTGTAAACATATTTTATTGCCATAAGCCAACTTATTGAGAAATGCTTCACCCATTCTGTTTCTCCATTTTTATATTGACAATAACCTCTTTTTGTACGTTCAGGTGGCAATGGTAGAAGGCTATCTGCGTGCAAACAACATGTTTGTGGATTACAATGAAGTAGGGCTTGATGTTGATCGAGGAGATTATTTGGTGCAGCGTTTTATTCTAGGTTTCATCTGACGTTCTATTTTGTTTTCCTCTGCATGTCAGCCTCAACAAGAAAGAATATACTCATCTTATTTGGAACTAGACCTGGCAGATGTTGAACCATGTGTGTCTGGGCCGAAGAGGTTTGTGACGGGGGTTTTCCGCTCGTTATTTAGTGTAAAGTAACATATTTTGCCGATAGCTAATTATAGTTTCTTACAGACCTCATGACCGGGTCCTTCTGAAAGAAATGAAAGCTGATTGGCATTCATGTCTTGATAACAAAGTTGGATTCAAGGTGAGGATTAAATTTTATTTGCTTTGAGCTCATTATTCTCATGAAAGCTAGAAACATTTTTTCCCCGTCTTTATAAATGTCATTCTTCACATTGATCTATTAACTTTGTGTTGTTGCTTGATGTTGGTGAATTGGGAGTTGAGCACTTTTCTGGCCTCTATAACTTGAAAGAATCCAATCCTGTCGAAATATCAAAAAGTCAGTGTGTGCTCCTCTGTATTAGCTT
Organism: Dorcoceras hygrometricum; assembly: GCA_001598015.1. Taxonomy (NCBI): domain Eukaryota; kingdom Viridiplantae; phylum Streptophyta; class Magnoliopsida; order Lamiales; family Gesneriaceae; genus Dorcoceras; species Dorcoceras hygrometricum. The sequence continues at coordinate 113,416 of KV018098.1, read as the reverse complement.
ACTGATTTCATCTACCTTGTGACGTAGGGATTTGCTGTGCCGAAGGAAGCACAGGAAAAGGTGGCAAAATTTTCATTCCATGGTCAGCCTGCAGAACTTAAGCATGGAAGTGTTGTGATCGCGGCTATCACGAGCTGTACAAATACATCGAACCCCAGTGTCATGCTTGGGGCAGGCCTTGTCGCCAAAAAAGCTTGTGAGCTTGGTCTTCAGGTTGATACTTTTATGACAAGTTAACTGTTGTTTTGATCAAGCACTTCTTTTGCATGCTGACCTCATGGTGATGATCTAGGTAAAACCATGGGTGAAGACAAGCCTGGCTCCAGGGTCTGGAGTTGTTACGAAATACTTGCAGCAAAGGTATTGTCCATGTCTTTATGGTCTAAGGCAATAGTTTGACAGATCACAAAGTTATGTATTGCTTCTTTGGATGTTGCAGTGACCTACAAAAATATTTTGATCAGCAAGGCTTCAATATTGTGGGGTATGGCTGCACAACATGCATCGGAAATTCTGGAGACCTGGATGAATCTGTTGGAGCTGCTATATCAGAAAACGGTATTTTGAAATCCATGGTACTCTCAAACTTGGTACATCTTGCATGTCAGTTAACTAATTTATAAGATATGGTTGTGTGCCGCAGACATTGTTGCTGCAGCTGTTCTTTCTGGAAATCGTAACTTCGAGGGCCGTGTCCATGCATTGACTAGAGCAAACTACCTTGCTTCGCCTCCTCTAGTGGTTGCATATGCCCTTGCTGGCACGGTTGGTGATTAGCTGGAAAATGCATTTTTCATGATTTGTGTAACTCTGACTAATAAAATGCCTATCAACATTCAAGACTGAAGAAACGAGGATCTACCTTATATTTTGTCCAATATTAGAATAATAAACTTTATTTCTCATGTGTGTTTTACTTGAAAAGGACCTGCCTGACATTACCTGCTTCAAGCATCACGAGTTGGTTATCAGATTTTCATGAATAACACATGATACTAGTTTTGGGGTGACCTCCTGGCAGGTTGATATCGACTTTGACACAGAGCCAATTGGTGTAGGCAAGGACGGCAAAGATGTTTACTTCAAGGATATCTGGCCTTCAACCGAAGAAGTCGCTGAGGTATTTAGTTATAATACTCGATGTCTTAAAAGTTTTTTGAGCTGTTCTCCAGGCTTATGAGAGGAATTGTCTTACAGGTGGTTCAATCCAGTGTATTGCCTGACATGTTCAAGAGTACATACGAGGCCATCACAAAGGGGAACCCCATGTGGAACCAGTTATCCTTGCCCACTTCAAAACTTTACTCGTGGGATCCAAATTCTACTTACATCCATGAGCCACCGTATTTCAAGGATATGACCATGGATCCTCCTGGCTCACATGGAGTAAAAGATGCCTACTGCTTACTGAACTTTGGAGATAGCATTACAACAGATCACATCTCACCAGCTGGGAGCATCCACAAAGATAGCCCGGCAGCCAAGTTTCTGAATGAGCGAGGAGTTGATCGGAAGGATTTCAATTCCTATGGCAGTCGACGTGGTAATGACGAAATAATGGCTAGAGGGACTTTTGCAAATATTCGTATTGTTAACAAGTTATTGAATGGGGAAGTTGGACCAAAGACGATTCATATTCCCACTGGGGAGAAGTTGTATGTTTTCGATGCTGCAATGGTAATCTTTTCATTCTTCTCTTTTACATTAGATGTGAGAAATTTTTTCTTTGATGGTACATCATAGTTAGTGGAGTCGATAATTATAAATCCTCGAGTTCTGCACTTGATCCTAATACGTTTTGACTAAAACACAACAGAGATACAAATCTGCCGGACAGGACACTGTAATTTTGGCTGGAGCAGAGTATGGAAGTGGAAGCTCTCGTGATTGGGCGGCCAAGGGACCCATGTTGTTGGTGAGACTACCTTCGTATATGCCCTGTGGCTAAAGCTCTAGTGTTATCTTAATTCACACTTTCCAGATTGGAGAGTGAAATAATACCCGTATAAAATAAAGAAATCGACTAATGGACCATCATATAACAGGGAGTCAAAGCCGTGATTGCGAAAAGCTTTGAAAGAATCCATCGAAGTAATCTTGTAGGGATGGGCATTATTCCCCTATGCTTCAAGCCTGGTGAGGACGCAGACACATTAGGATTGACAGGACATGAACGTTACAATATTGATCTTCCCACCAATATATCTGAAATCCGCCCTGGCCAAGATGTTGCCGTCCGTACCGACAATGGAAAACAGTTCACTTGCACTGTCCGATTCGACACTGAGGTGACTCCCTGTTCTCTCTTTTAATTTTTCTTTTTCCTGGATTTGAAAACCAGGAATACATTCTTTAAGAAAAGTTTATTTTCGTGGTAAGCCGCATGACAAAAAGCAAAGCTAGTAATGGGCGATGTACGAGTTGGCACTAAAAGATGAGGCCAGGAAATGAAAGAAAGCTTGTATTTGCATGTTTTAAAATCGTGAATCTGATACATATGCAATCCATCTTTTAGGTTGAGTTAGCTTATTTCGACCATGGTGGTATCCTTCCCTACGTGATTCGACAGCTCAGCAAGCGGTAAGGAAGCGAGCATGCACCATTAGGCACCAAGGCGGAGGGAGGTTTTGTTTCTTTATAAAACTTTGAAAATAAAATTTGATTTTTTAGTATCCCATCGATGTGAAGAAGAGCTTTTCATTACTTTCTCAAGTAAAGAAAGGAAATGGCCACGAGGGTCTTGTAATAAAAAGAATAACAATTATGGAGATTAATTTTTTTTGTGGCGAGATGAGACTACCAACCCTGTATTTGTATTTGGGATGGCTACAAGATTATTATTTTATGCGGGTCCTTACGGAATTCATCTATTTTGTTCTTCTCAGTGCTGGTTAAAAAGTGGGGGCCCAAATTGGCATTATTCCCTATGCATCATTATTTTATTTTTTGAAGAAATTTATTCTAAAATTATTTATGTTTATGCAATTAATCTTAGCCAAAAGGAGGGAGATCATGTTTGGGTGTAGAAGTGTGAATTTTCAAAAGAAATTAATTATTTAAAGAAATAATTCACAAAAGTTTAACATAATTTTCAAAATATTAATTCAAGAATTTAATGTAGAAACACGTGTGGAAATACTTGGTGCATATAGATTGCACATCGGTCCCGAGAACGACAATGATTAAAAAATGATGCTGACGTTATTCAAATTTCCAAATCGAGAGGATAACAAAAGTCAAGGACCCTTATTACACCGTACACTGTATCTTGCGTGTGACGTAATAACTTTTTTGTATCTCTTTATAAAGCCTTTTTTCTTTACGAAAATCTAAAAGTTATCCCTTTTGTCTCTATAGGATAATAGGAAGCGAAGATATTAGTTATTTCGAAAAGGAAAATACGAGAAATTTTTGTTTTTCCGTATAATAATTACTAGAACTTTTTGAAAATGAATATATTCCATATACATTTTCCTTTTTGTTGTCCCAAGTTCATTTTATATCTATGTTTTCTTTTTACTTTTTTTTATGATTTTTCAAAAAATATACAATTCTAAGGATAAAATCTTGTTGATCAGTGTGAAAAGCAAACAATACGACACATTTGAGACAAGGAAGAGATTTTAATGGCTTTCCCTTTTTTTTAAAGATATATTTTTATTAAGACAAACGTGAACAAGAACAATATTTAACAAGCAGATATTATTAAATGTGGGCAACTTGTGGGTGGAGTAATGACTCATGAAAAACAGGCAAGTAAGAATAATTCTTTTCCTAGTCTTGAAGAAGAGAGAGGAAGCCTCTCTTTCCTTCTTTAATCCTCTTGTCTCCCCCTTGGTTTCTGTGATTTATCGATTAATTTCTCCGCATTTTGGATTAGAGCAAACAAGCAAACATGCATGTTTATGTTTGTTTGTGGGCTTCAAGATTGCTCACACGTATGGGACAATGACTGCACTGCCGCTGTAATATTTATATACCCACTTGCAATTTCCTTTTCTTTTTCTTTTTCTTTTTGAGTACCCACTTGCATTTCGAACTCATTTATCCTGAAAGAAAAAAATCGTTACTTGGCCTCGCTGGTTCACGGAATGATGGACTGATTTTGTTTGTTCGTGTCTATGCCTATTATTTGGTTCTTTTGCGAGCATATGGCTGTGATAGATAGCTTGATTGTTTTTATCACGTGTTGAGGCTTACTAAGGAAGCGTTGCTGAAGTCGTTAAGGTGCCATTAGTTCTTTTTGTCCGTATTAGTGTGAAACTATCTGCGTATACAAATCAAAGGAACGTCCTTATTGGCTGGATTTCTCAGAATCCCATGTGTTTAATGATTCGCAGGACTTTAACCCCATCTTATTCCCATTTATATTACAAAAAAAGTCGAATTTTTCACCATTTCCAACCTGTATGTTATCGAAATTTGAGTGGAAAATTCTGGGTTTTGGGGTATATTCTTGCTATATCTAAAGTGTCTGGTTTCTTTCACGAAAGGTGGTGTAAATAGAGTAATGATTTGCTGAATCAGTGAAAAATGAAGCCCAATGGACATGCGAAGAGTTTTTTAATGCTCTGGATTTCTTGGATTTATGTTCCCATGGGAATCATTTGTATGGCTGGAAACTCCACTGTTTCTGATGGGAAAAAAGAGTTAAATATTGGAGCTCTGTTCACTTTAAATTCAGTTATTGGGCAGTCTGCGATGCCAGCCATTCTTGCTGCAATTGAAGATGTCAACGCTGATACTAGCATATTGAAGGATACAAAGTTGAATCTTATCTTGCAGGATACTAACTGCAGTGCGTTTCTTGGAACTGTTGATGGTATGGGTTCTCTTTGTCTCACTGAAACTTTTATGGAGATTTTCCCCGTTTAATCAAGTATTTCAAGTTTGAAATGGGTATATATGTTCATTTGATAGCTCGTCGTATAGGACAATACTTGTTATTTTCTCGTTTGAGATTTTAAATTCATTACTATTATATTGTTAACATCGACCGCTTAAAATTTGATCACTCATTCGGCAGACTTGAAATTGATAATATAGTTGTTTTGTTTTTGAGAGCTTCGACTTTAAGAGACCTTGTCAAAGTTTCATAAGTCCGCAAGATATATTTCTTTTCCACTCCTTTAAGGTGATGGTAATTATATTCTCAATTTATGTTGAATGTAATCTCTATTGTGGACATAAGATTCCAGTTTGGATTCTGATGATGTGTCAAATTTGACCATCATCTATTTGTCTTGTGCTTGAGTATATGCTTTTATTCATCTGTTTATTGTTAAACCTCGCATGGTTGGGTTATTCTAAATAATATTGTAATGGTATCTATTCACAATGTTCTCTTTCATTCAGATTATTTTTCAAATTTGCATGAAATGCAGGAAATAATTTTAGTACGGCCTTAATTTAAAGTAGTTGGAGCAGAAGAGTGAGTTTCTGAATGATAAAGATGAATCATTGTAAAACTATTTCTGTTAATACAGAACCATGACACAGAAACAGACCAAACATGATTAGTCTAAGAAGCGATTGGTTACTACTGTGTAGCAGTATAATAACTCACTCTAGTGCTTAGATCCATTAACTCAGTGCCGATCATAGCCTTCAATCCCCAAATGAAAAAAAGAAGGCTAGTATGTGTTGTGGCAAAGTTGCCCAAGACACATCTGCCTTCAGAGAAGCTAAACAATTTGTATAATCTGAATAGTCAAGTTGGATTACATGTATATATTTAATTTATTTTTGCCCATGTTGTTTTTATTGGTAAAACTTGAGACTCACAGTATTTGTTGAGTTTCCTGTAATACAGATGTGAAGTAGTCAAATAAGTAAAATTTATGATGTACTATATGGTCGATTTATGCTGTAGGATATTAAAAACGGATGTGTAAGTTTTTTTGGTATTCATAGTTGAATCTACCAACTTTTCTTCTACGTATTTAATTTATTCGGTCTTTGGGTTTAGCCCAAATGAGGCTAAAGTGTTAATAAACAATTATTATGCCACATTCAATAGATTCTGACTCAGTTTACTAGGTTGTAATAATACTTATCTGAGATGTGATGTCTGCTGCTGCCTAGAAAATTGTATATTTAATTCATATGTGAAAGTTTGATGAAGATCACCTATTGCTCCGTATGGCAGTAACTTGTTTTGGTTAAAGCTTTAAACTAGATACATTAGTTATTATGATGAAAAAATGAGGAACATGGAGTAACTGCAACAGGGCATTCTTACTCATGTAGCTATGAAGCTGATTGGGAGAAAAGTTGTTGCTGCAATAGGTCCACAGTCCTCAGGGATAGCTCATGTGATATCGAATATTGTTAATGAACTTCAAGTACCACTTTTGTCATTTGGTTCCACAGATCCGACCCTTTCTGCTCTGCAATACCCGTACTTTCTTCGTACTACAGTTAGTGATTATTTCCAAATGTATGCTATTGCTGATCTAGTGGAGTATTTTGGTTGGAAAGAAGTTGTGGCAATCTATGTCGATGATGATTATGGTAGAAATGGGATTTCTGCATTAGAAGCCGCACTTGAGAAAAAACGTTCCAAGGTTTCTTATAAGGCTGCATTTCCTCCCGGAGCTTCAAGAAGTGACATTAATGAATTGTTGATTGGGGTGAACATGTTGGAATCACGGGTATTTGTCGTACACGTGAATCCGGATTCTGGTCTCACTATCTTTTCAGTAGCTAATGAACTTCAAATGATGGGCAATGGTTACGTTTGGATCACCACTGACTGGCTCCCATGTCTTTTAGATTCTGCAGAAGTGATAGATCTTGACACTTCCAATCTTATTCAAGGAGTTGTAGCTTTTCGCCATTACACTCCCGATTCTGATTTCAAAACAAGATTCATGTCTCGATGGGGCAACTCACATAATAAAAGCTCCTCGAAGTTTAATTCCTACGCTCTGTACGCCTATGATTCTGTGTGGTTACTAGCCCGAGCGCTTGATGTTTTCTTGAATGGTGGTGGAACTATAAGTTTTTCTGATGATAAAAAATTGTCTCCCGCCAATGATAGTGTTCTCAATTTAACATCCCTCCAAATTTTTGATCAAGGTCCTGAGCTTCTCAAAATTCTTGTTGCAACCAACTTTACCGGTGTAACAGGTCAAGTTGGGTTTGATCTGGGGAAGAATTTGATTCGTCCGGCATTTGATGTTCTTAACATTGGTGGAAGCGGATTTCGGAGGCTTGGTTATTGGTCAAATTACTCTGGTCTTTCTACTGTTCCTCCTGAAACCTTGTACACAAAGCCACCAAACACTTCCACCAGTAATCAACATCTTTATCCTCCTATCTGGCCTGGTGAAACTACAACAAAGCCTCGGGGTTGGGTGTTCCCACATAATGGGAAGCCTTTACGTATTGCAGTGCCTTATAGGGTTTTTTTTACTGAATTTGTAACAAAAGATAATGGTGCTTTAGGAGTCAGAGGATATTGCATTGATGTATTTGAAGCTGCAATTCAGTTGTTGCCGTATCCTGTTCTTCACCAGTATATCTTGTATGGTGATGGTAAAAGAAATCCTTCATATAAAGATCTTGTTAATGATGTTGCGCAAAACGTAAGTACTCTCATTCGAAAGTTAATCAAAATTTGAGTCAGTTCATTTGTGTTTTTTCTGCTGTCTTGTACAACAAATTTGCAGAATCAACACATTATTAAACTTGGAACTGCTATCTATGGTTTGTAATTCTTTTGCACTCAGATGTTGAAACTTATTTTGGAGCTCTTTCACAGAGATATGATGCAGCTGTGGGGGATGTGACTATTACAACAAATAGAACAAGGATTGTGGACTTCACCCAGCCTTACATGGAATCTGGGCTTGTTGTAGTTGCTCCAGTTAACGAGAACAAAAGTAATCCGTGGGCTTTCCTCCTGCCATTTAGTTGGCAAATGTGGGCTGTGACTGGGATCTTTTTTCTTTTTGTCGGATCTGTTGTTTGGATTCTTGAGCATCGTATGAATACTGAGTTCCGTGGTACTCCTCGTCAACAAATTGCCACAGTATTTTGGTTAGTATTATTCGTTGGAAAAGTACACCGTGCATGAAATAGAAAAAATGAATAGTCGCATATGCTTGAATATGCCTTATTTGTATGTTACATGATACTATTCGATTTTTCATAGGATTCATACTAAATTGTGTTCTGTTTGCAGGTTTAGTTTCTCGACAATGTTTTTCTCTCACAGTAAGTACTTTAAAGTTTTCCCCCTCTTCGAATATCATGGTCGATTTTTTCTTAGTTTTTGAACCTACCACTACTAACTTTAATTTATTGTGCTTAATACAGGAGAAAACACAGTGAGCACATTAGGACGATTGGTGCTGATTTTCTGGCTCTTTGTCGTATTAATTATCAATTCGAGCTATACGGCTAGTTTGACATCAATACTCACGGTGGGTCGGTTATCATCAGGAATCCAAGGAATCGATTCCTTGATCTCAACTTCTGATCCAATCGGAGTCCAGGATGGATCATTTGCATATAATTATCTCATTGATCAGTTAAACATAGCAAAGACGAGGCTCCGAATACTCAAAAAAGATGACTATCTTAGCTCTCTTCAACGAGGTCCAACAGGTGGTGGAGTTGCTGCCATTGTTGATGAGCTTCCTTACGTCCAGCTATTCTTATCCACCACAAAGTGCGAGTTCAGTATTCTGGGACAGGAGTTCACAAAGAGTGGCTGGGGATTTGTAAGTATAATGTGATTTGAAGTTATGCTTCATCAATCCTTGTCCAAATTCTATCGTCGTGTTATAGGTGGATCGCATTAATCTCTTTGTATTATGTAAGTGGCAAATTCCCTGTGAAAACAAAGTTGTTAGGTAGCATCAATGGGCCCTTCTAGCTTATCTGGTGGCAAATGTGGCAAAACGTTGAAACACAACGAGATTCTTACTAATTACCACCTATTATAGTTATTGGTATAACATCTAACCCTCATTCTGCAGAATATGATGCTTGTTTATGCATATATAGAAAGATTAAATTTTGCATCAAGCCACTTCACTTTTGCATTGCAAATCATCTCTGCAGGTGTTTCAAAGGGACTCGCCACTTGCAGTAGATTTATCAACGGCTATACTCCAACTCTCAGAAAGCGGCGAGCTTCAAAGGATCCATGACAAATGGCTCTCACTAGCAGAATGCTCGACGAGTCAGACCAGTGCGGTAGTTGACAACCGGCTCTCTCTCAAGAGCTTCTGGGGCCTATTTCTTATATGTGGCATTGCATGCTTTATTGCCTTAGCCATCTTTTTTTGGAGGGTTTGTGTGCAATACAAGCGATATAATACAGAAGAGGGAGAGCAGCAGAATGCTGAGGTAAGTGAAGCTTCATGTTCTGGCAGGCGTGCCTTACGAGCCTCTAGCTTCAAAGATTTGATGGATTTTGTCGATAAGAAAGAGGCCGAAATCAAGGAAACGCTCGGGAAAAAGACTGGAGATTCAAAGAAGCGCGCCAGTCAGAGTTTTGAGGAGCAAGCATAGTCTTTGTTTTTCGATATGTCTATGCTCTTCTTATAATGTACACTTTGAATACAGATGGCAGTTCTATCTCATGTACTTGTTCAGGATGAAATAGGAGGCATGTACATCATTATACTGCAAATAGCAATTTATACCACTCAAAGAGGGCAATATGTAGGAGAATATTTGGCAAAGGTGTATTTAGTTGATGCTTCTTTCGATCTTGGAGTTTGATACATCTTTCATCTGCCGGTTAAGCTCTGCTATTAATTCTACAAGGCAAATTGAAATATTTAGTCGTGTAGTTTGTCGGGATTTTTCATTCTGCAAGAATTGCTTTGCCATTACATCTGATCTCTGTTAGAAACTTTTAGTTTGGTCAATTTCTCTTCCAATAATTGTTAGCTCATTATGCTTGTTCTTTGTGGAATCTTCGTTCGACGATCAATGTCTGTACATGGCAATAAAAAAATGTTCAGAAGGAAGTCTAAGACAGTCTTGGTTTCGAATAAACTTAATCTATTACATGTGCATCCGACCAATGTGGCAAAGTTCATATTTCCCAGCCAGAAGAATTACTAATTTGTGGAGTTGGCAAGAATTTGATCATTATGTTCATTTACTCAAATTCGGTCGGAATCACATAATTGGTAATGGATAATGATCTTGTGTGAATACGCACCACTAAAAATATCATTCAATTGACGAGGCAATGGCAATTTTGTTGGCTGTTTTCTCATGTGGGCCAGTTTGGTTTTCTCGTGTGGGCTTCAGATATTAATATGAAAACCGGACAAAAATAATTAATCACCAAAAATAAAAGTATTCTAGGACATTTTTTTTCTTCCAAATGGTTCGATAGGACAGAGATGTCATTTTCTTGATCATTCAATATGATGTTGCCACAAATCTAATCAATATGACTATATCAAGAAATACCGCTCAGATGTGTAAAATGTATGCATTGTAATTTTTCAACTTTGCTCTTAGGTCATGTTATGTTAATTTTTTTTACAAAGGTGTTTGGTGGAAATTGGTTTTTAAAATTAGAGTAAATAAGTGGAATTTTGTTTTTGGTAAAACATATTAATGTACCAAACTTAATGATAACTATTTATTTAAAGTGTTAGTTTATTCTATCTTCAATAGAATCATATATAAATGAGACCAAGAAAATGGAGAAATCTCGTTCCAAATCATATGATTTAACAGATCAGATCAGTTCATAATATTATTGAGAAATGCTACAATTTTTTTTAAAAGAATAATGAATTTATATGCTAATAAGAATTTTGATTAAATCATGTGTCGGAGTGTTAGTTGACCTTTGACAAAGGCAGTCGTATAACCCGTATTCTACAGTAGAAGTCGTTTGCATTCATCCATGATACCAAAAAGAGTTGTTTTCTGCCTACTCGTGCATATCCATCGATTTAAAACTTGTATGGGCCAAAGAACCTCTGGCCTATATAGGGGTAAACTCATTAACATGTGTTTGTTTTATCTTGACTTGGTCTTGTTTGCTAATGATAAACTATTTGTTCTCATATTAATGCATCTAATATATATAAGTTCTCAATGAGAGCATGAAAATTTAATGAACACAAGTGATTACAATAATATTACGTATGATATATAATACAAAAACTGAAATATTTAATGAATTAGAAAGATTAGTTTGTCGGGATAACTTTTTAAAGAACATATATTGTTTTACATGTGTCTCACATTATTAATTTAGTGAGCCTCCTCTCTTCGAATCTTATTCACCTTTAAGTTACAAATTTATAATCTATTACTAACGTACTAGAATGGTTCGACCATTAGTAAAATATTATATTTCCATGATGACACCAAAATAAGACTTGTAATAAGACTTGTTTCTTTTATCTTGACTTGGTCTTGTTTGTGTTGGATCTTCTATGCAGATCAGATCTGAATTTTGATGAACACAAAACTTGTTCTTATGTTTCTAACGATTTAATTGAGTGTGCAGGCAAGATGAAGCATATCAGATTAGACGCAAGCTGAGAAGCGATGAACTGAGTTCAAATTGAGAAGATGTCAAAGTTGATCCAGTAGGGGACGTCCAAACTGATCCAGCAGACGACATCCAAGCTGACCTAGTTCGGAGCAAGAGTAGCTTAGCAAAATCAGATCAGGGCCGAGCTGAAAGCTGAAGAGCTGTACAGTATAAGAATAGCTGAGCTCAGTTACGAAGTGCATATCAGTTTAGCGTAGATGGAACTTCGAGTTAGAGCAGTTCAGATCAGCTTTGAGCAGTTCAGATGAGAACAGTACAAAATCAGCTCATAGTAAGCAGATTCGATCAGAGAAGCAGATCAGATCAGCTTAGAGTATACAGAACAGAGCAGCATAGATAGAATCAGCAGAGAGCATCGATCAGCTCAGAGGTCTAAGCTGGAGCAGCACAGACTAAATCACAGCAGAGAATAAGATCAGCTTAGAAACGTGGATCAGCTCAGAGTTGTACAAAGAAGAATGAAGCAGATTAGAGCAGATGAGAGCAAGAGCAGCTTAGAGAAGAAGTGCAGAAACAGCTCAGAGCAAAATAATGAAGAAACAAAACAGCTCAGAATTAGATAAAGAAGAAACGAAACAGATCAGAGCAAAACAATGAAGAAACGAAGCAGCTTAGAGCAGATAAGAACAAGAACAGCTTAGAGTTGAAAGAGGAAGAACAGAGCAAAACAGATCAGATGAGAAACGAGCAGCTCAGAATAGCTTAGAAGGATAGCAGCTCATATAATCAAGAATAGTATAGTTCTGTATCATATCAGATTGGAGCCTTATAACAGATCAGTTCACATAAGAAAATAAGCTTCATTGATGGAACATACCAGCTCGGAATCCACATCAGATCAGCACATGCTATCAAATCATGAGCAAAAGCAGTTTGAACATGAGCGTATGCAAAGACTGGATTAAAGTAGTTTAAACTGATTTGCTACATCTACATCAGGTTCAGAAGAAGGACAAATAACTTTAAATGGCCTCACCTACCGATGTACAATGAAAGGACACAATGTCATAAATTTTATAGAAGTTTTTCAACGACTAGGAGATTGTGTCCAAGAGATGCTATTTATATACAAGCTGAACTGATGTGTGAGGAGGTGTGGCGAACAACGATAAACCAGAGACGAGTGTATAGAAGAGAAAAGAGAGTCGTCGCCATGGGAAGATAACAGAGGCGAAACAGTCGACTATCAGATCAGAGGAGCTTAATGGTATAAGTGGACTGCTGAGCCCATCATCTTTGAAGAAGCACTTTCCAGTGTGTGAGAAAACATTTGAGAAAATGAGCTTACACTGTAATATTTCTCACACACAGATTCACTCACATATGAGAGCCGAGAGCTGAATAGAATAGACGAGTCAATCACGTCAAATATACACAGAATCTTTGTGTTCTTTGGAGAGACGTTAAACATGTTCTTATTGATGGAGTCACACAGCCCGCGAGCTATTGTGCAGTCGAGTCTAGGAGTTCAGCTTTGGGCAGTGGGTAAATCTCAGCTGAGTGGATCTGTACACATTGTGTAAGATCAAAGTCTTCTAGTGAAGCCTTCCATTTGGAAGAAGGGGAGACGTATGAGCGAGGCTCCGAACTTCCATAAACAAATTCTAGCGTATGATTTTAACGGCTTTCTGCATCGCAGATTTTAAAACCATCAGCATTCGATTTTAAATCTTAGAGAATTCATTCAAATGTTTTCCGCTTGATTTTTATACTTAATCTGATGTACTTCTCGGTGCTCAATGATTTAAAAAATAGAGCTACTGCAGTTCTCGCTAGTTTTAATTCTGTGCAGATCGCGCACGATCTGTTCAGTACTGTAGTGCGCGATATATTTTCTGATCCTAACGGTTTGCTAATGATAAACTATTTGTTCTCATATTAATGCATCCAATATATATAAGTTCTCAATGTGAGCATGAATTGAAACTAAAATATTTAATGAATTAGAAAGATTAGTTTGTCGTGATAACTTTTTGAAGAAGAACATATATTGTTTTACATGTGTCTCACATTATTAATTTAGTGACCCTCTTCTTTTCGAAACTTAATTCACCTTAAAGTAACAAATTTATAATCTATTACTAACTTACTATAATGGTTCGACCATTAGAAATGTATTATATTTATATTTTATAGTTCAAAGAAAAGGGTTGATTAGTAGTCCAGTTATTGGGATTGTGTTCAATGTCAATTTCAAAAATCCCTAAACGGTACACACGTGTTGTTTTTTGGTCCGTATATTTAGCACGTGTTAAATGTGATCATTTTCTGTACGAGTGAAACTATTCATTTATTTTTTTTCTTTTACTATATTGTATTAAAACGAAGAAACTTTTTGTCTCTATTACCGTGAAACTATTCTAGTGTCTAAATCAAAGGAACTTAGTTTTTAATGATTCTGAAGACGTTGACCCCGTCTTCTTCCAATTAACAAATATCGCCTTGTCCACCACTATATTAACCTGCATGTTATCAAATAATTCTTCTTGGTATGTTTTCTTTAAAAAAAAATGATGGTGATATAATCTGAGTATAGATTTGCCAGAAAATTACAAAATGAATCCCCAAAAGAATGCGAGGACCTCTTTTGTGCTGTTGATTTCCTGGATTTTTGTGCCCATCTGTATGGCTGGGAGTTCCACAGTTGTTTCTGATGGGAAAAGAGTGTTAAATATTGGATCTTTGTTCAGTTTGGATTCAGCTATTGGTCGGTCTGTGAGGCCAGCCCTTCTTGCTGCAATAGTAGATGTCAACTCGGATGCTAGTATATTACAGGACACACAGCTCAACCTCATCTTTCAGGATACCAACTGCAGTGCATTTCTCGGAAATATCCAAGGTATCGCTTCTCCGTCTCACTGAGAGTTTTATGGAGATTTGCTTGCTTGTCTGAGTATTTCAACATTGTTACTTGGTATTTTCTTGTTTTTTAATCAGATCATGATTCTTAATGTGCTGTTTCTGATGTTAGGCCGTACACGTGGACACGAATAAGATGTTATAGAAGTTTATAATTTCCAAGTTAGAATATAATATTGATCACAACTTGTTTCAACTGGCAAGCCTGAGGCTCTCAAAAGTATGACTGCAACATAATATTATAATGATTTAAAAATATGTGAGTAAATGGAATCAACAAATAAATCTTGATGATCAACAAGTATTATTTTAACGATCAACTCATAATTAGACCAGCAAAGCAGTCAACTCTCCCTGGAATTAATGATTCAACCTGAGTCTTCTCGTGAGCTTTCCCTTCCAGTATTGGATTTCGAGTTTGATATTCGTAAATGTTGAGTTTTTTGAAATTCATTTTTGTTTGGGTTTCCTACTTGTTAGAGTTATTTGGGCTAATCATTTAAGATAATAACTTTGTAACTTAAAGTGATTTATTATGGAGTTGAAGGGGTGCGTGTGAGCTAGAAGAAGATAGTTTCTACATTATAAGTGATGAGATAAGATAAATTTTCAATTGAGTTTCTGATTTGTAAACTGGAATGAGTTTAAAAGAGATGGCCTATTGGTGGTTTGATGATAGTTTCTTCTGGCTGCAAAACACTGAAATGCCATAGTTGTTAGTAACGAAAAATGAGGAAAGTAAAGAAAGTATGACAAGGAAATCTCACTCATGTAGCCATACAGCTGATGGGGAGGAAAGTTGTTGCTGCTATAGGTCCACAATCCTCGGGGATAGCTCATGTGATTTCGAGTGTCGTCAATGAACTTCACATACCACTTTTGTCGTTTGGTGCCACGGATCCGACTCTTTCTGCTATACAGTACCCATACTTTCTCCGTACTACTGTTAGTGATTATTTTCAAATGCATGCGATCACGGATCTCGTCGAGTATTTTGGTTGGAGAGAAGTGATTGCAATCTATGTAGATGATGATTATGGTAGAAATGGGATTTCTGTGTTAGGTGATGCACTTGCCGAAAAGCGTTCCAGGATTTCTTATAAGGCTGCATTTCCTCCAGGAGCTTCAAGAAGTGATGTTGACGAATTGTTGGCCAGAGTGAACATGTTGGAATCACGGGTTTTTGTTGTACATGCGAATCCGGATTCTGGTCTCACTGTATTTTCAGTAGCTAAGGAACTTCAAATGATGAGCGAAGGATATGTTTGGATTGCTACTGATTGGCTTACATGTCTTCTAGATTCTGCAGAAGTCATGGATGCTGACACTACCAAACTTTTGCAGGGAGTTGTAGCTTTTCGCCACCACACTCCCGATTCTGATCTCAAAACAAGATTTACTTCTCAGTGGCGCAACTTAACGAATACAAGGTCGCGGAAGTTTAATTCCTACGCACTGTATGCCTATGATTCCTTGTGGTTATTAGCCCGAGCACTCGATATTTTCTTGAAAAGTGGTGGAACCATAAGTTTCTCAGATGATCCAAGATTGCCTCAGACAGATGATAGTGTCCTCCATCCAACATCCCTCCAAATTTTTGATCAAGGCCCTGAGTTGCTCCAGATTCTTACTGCAACCAATTTTACAGGTGTAACAGGACAAATTGGGTTTGATATGGAGAGGAACTTGATTCATCCGGCATTTGATGTTCTTAACATTGGTGGAAGTGGTTTTCGAAGGCTTGGTTATTGGTCGAGTTACACTGGTCTTTCTATTGTTCCTCCAGAAAAGTTGTACACAAATCCACCAAATACTTCCACCAGTAATCGACAGCTTTATCCTGTCATTTGGCCTGGTGAAACTACAACAAAGCCTCGGGGATGGGTGTTTCCAAATAATGGGAAGCCTTTACGGATAGCAGTGCCTTACAGAGTCGCTTTTACTGAATTTGTAACTAAAGATAATGGAGCTTTAGGGGTCAAAGGATATTGCATTGATGTATTTGAAGCTGCAATCCGTTTGCTGCCGTATCCTGTTCCTCACCAATATATCTTGTACGGCGACGGTCAAAGAAACCCTTCATATAAAGATCTTGTTAATGATGTTGCACAAAACGTAAGTACTCTCAAACCAAAGTTAAAGTCAGTTGCCTATTTTCTGCTATATATTGTACAACAATCGAAACATCATTAAACTTGGAACTGCTGTTTGAGCATTTTTATACTTTATCATCTTTTTCGGCATGGGATGTAGAAACTTATTTAGGGGCCTACAGAAATTTGATGCAGCTGTGGGGGATGTGACTATTACGACAAATAGAACAAGGATTGTAGACTTTACACAGCCTTACAAGGAATCTGGGCTCGTTGTAGTTGCTCCAGTGAGGCAGAATAAATCTAGTCCGTGGTCTTTTCTTCTGCCATTTAGTTGGCAAATGTGGGCTGTGACTGGGATTTTTTTTCTCTTTGTGGGATCTGTTATTTGGATTCTTGAACATCGGACAAACACCGAGTTCCGTGGTCCTCCTCGTCAACAACTTGTTACCGTCGTTTGGTTAGTATTTCAAGAAAACCTTCAGTATATAAAACTCACTGAAATCGACGCTGTTTCCTGTTCCGTTGGAGGTGAAAGATCTGGCTCTCAAGAGTTCGTTGAAAGCATGGACTTCATCAATTGTTGTATATGCTTAAAATTTCGCTTATTCGGATATTTACCTAGTACTAGTTAATTTATCATGGATTCTTACAAAATTGCGTTTTGTCTTTCAGGTTTAGTTTCTCAACATTGTTTTCTTCTCACAGTAAGCACACTAGAATTTTATCGCTTTTAATATGTTAGTGCTGATTTTCTTACTTGTGCTTGAACTTACCAGTGCTATGACATTGATTGAAATGCACTCCACGCAGGAGAAAACACAGTAAGCACGTTAGGACGACTGGTGCTGCTCTTCTGGCTCTTTGTTGTGTTAATTATCAATTCAAGTTATACGGCTAGTTTGTCATCAATACTCACAGTGCAGCAGCTTTCATCGGGAATTCAAGGAATCGACTCCTTGATCTCAAGTTCCGACCCGATAGGAGTCCAGGATGGTTCTTTTGCATACAGATATCTCATCGAGCAATTAAACATAGCAGAGTCGAGGCTCAAAGTACTGAAAAGTCAAGATGATTATGCTAATTTCCTTCAACTTGGTCCAACCGGCGGGGGAGTTGCTGCCATTGTAGACGAGCTTGCTTACATCGAGCTAGTCTTGTCCTACACAAAGTGCATATTCACTATCGTGGGGCAGGAATTCACAAAAAGTGGCTGGGGATTTGTAAGTACATTTATATTTAAAATCCATTACTTGTGACCTTGTCCAAACTCTGACGTTGTGATAAGGGAGGATCACATTCTACTCTTTGTATTATGTTTGAAATGGCAGGTTCCCAATAAAAACGTAGCTGTTGGGTGGCATTAGTTCCCGCCCGTAGCCCAAGTTGGCTGCTTATAAGGCAAAACATTCGACAAATACTCGCTTAGCTTGCTGTATAATTTATAAGATTTGAGTTCCATCATTATCATCAACAATAATTTAGTATATTGAGAGACCATTGATATCAACCAAGATGACAAACTTTTGTTTCCAAAATAGGTTGCTTTGCCCTGAGTGTCCTGTGTTAGCTCTCTCTATATGACATGCAATGATAGAATGTGGTGCTAAGGCTCATGTACATTTTAAAAAGATCAATTTGTGCTGCTGTCACCAACTATGATAAATTTTTAGCATGAAGCACGAAAATGCATGTCTATTTCGATAGACTTCAATAAAAGCCATTTTAACTTCCCCTCGTGAATTATATCCTCAGGCATTCCAAAGGGACTCAGCATTGGCAATAGATTTATCAACGGCTACGCTCCAACTCTCAGAAAGCGGCGAACTCCAAAGAATCCATGACAAATGGCTCTCACAAACAGTATGTGCGAGTCAAATCACCTCTGATGACGACAACCAGCTCTCTTTCAAGAGCTTCCGGGGCCTGTTTCTTATATGCGGCGTTGTTTGCTTTATTGCATTAGCTGTGTTTTTTTGTCGGGTTTGTATGCAATACAACAGATATAATGCAGAGGGAGAGCAGCAGGTTGGTGAAGGAAGTGAACTTTCAAGTTCTGTTAGCCGCAACTTCCTTGCCTCTAGCTTCAAAGATTTGATTGGTTTCATCGATAAGAAAGAGGATGAAACTAATGAAATGTCTGAAAGAAATATTAGAGATTCCAAGAGGCGTGTCAGTCAGATTTCTGATGAGCAAGTGTAGTAGATACGGTTTGTTATCGACATTTCTTAGTTTTTTTTTTTCTGTATTTTATATTTCCAGTACAGATGGTATTTATAGTTGCGGAAATGTGCTATCCCGGCTGTGAAGGATAAAATAGGAGAAAAGCAATTTACACGACTTTAAAGAGGAAATAATTATGAGAACACTTGATAAGTATCGAGTCTTTGTACGATGTTAAAGTTTGACACTGCATGTTAGCTGCTCAGCTATTCGTTTCTCATCCAGAGTTTTTGCACATTAGCAGGGAGGAGTTCATAGTGTTCATTCTTGATTTTATACCATCTCTTCGTTTTATTACATCCGAAATCTGTTTGAAATAATTCTTTTAGTTGATTTTCTTCAAATGATTGTGCCCTCCTTATGCTTACTGTTAGTATAGTCCTTGCTCAATGATAAAATTCTGAATCTGAAAATCAAAATAATGAAGAAACTCCAAAACAGAGAAAAATGATGGTTCCATCAAAGGGAAAATGCAGACTAAGATAGAGTACAGTTGGCAAAAAAGCCATATTGCAAGAAGATCTAGTATATTCAGAACTTCATATCATAGCACAAAGCCCTAAATGAATCAACCAACTTCACATGTACTCAACCGTACAAAAGACTTGGACAAAATTACCGACTCAAAGTGCCCCAGTGACTTTGCTAACAGCAGTGACAGGGATATTGCCCATCATGTAAAGTTATTCCTTCTAAAAAGAGGTCGAAACAAGATCTGCATTACTTAGGAACCACTCTCCTAAACAGTTGGATTACAATCACCACCATAGTGGATATCGGGAAATGACCTCTTGATTTGGTCTACTCGAGTTTCACTTCTCGTGTCGGGGGATCAAGTTCCAAGTAGTAGAAAGGCTCAGTAGGTTCTTCCCTGTATATCAGCAGGATACCATTCATTTTTCAGATGATGAGGCAAGGGCATTGCTTCTTCTCATCTTAGGATAATTTACCAACACGACATTCAAATATATGAAACACGAGCAGATGCAGAAGAGTGAACATACCCAGGTTTGGACCTCATACATTGCCAAAAAAGCTTGAAAGGCCCAGGAACAGTTTTGAAAGGGTTACCTTCAAAACATGCCTACAAAATAGAGAGTCAGCTGAGGAAAAATCAATTATTTTTACCCAATTCCTAAAGACAATTAAACCAATAAGGTAAGGAACGGGCCCAGATTCAACGATCTTTTATCACACTTTTCATTCAATAGAAGTGCCACCAAAGAGTGAAGTCAAATAAAGTTAAATTACCTCCAACAACTAGTAGAAGTCAAATCATTCATATTGATTTTCAAACAATGGATATGATATCAACACCGCATTTCTGAGCATCAAGAAAGATCGAATCTTTCAGAAACAGACAAGGAAACTATGTTCATAGAACTGAAGGAAACATGAGTAATTGTTCTTATATGACTGGAATAACATTTGCGACTAAGTCATGCATCGATATTTTATGAACATCATCAAGAATTAACATCGACACGATTCCGTTCAGTCATCAAAACTTTGAAAAAGGATAATAAATGTACCTGAATAACATCTTCAGCACGGTCGTTGCAGCGGTGTGCTTTAGGTTGCTTGTGTTCTCCCTCAGGCATTCCCCATGGACTCTCCCTCCTAGGCACGGGCCTCTCACTCATTTCTGACTCGAATTCGATGCTCTGATCAGCAGATGCTATGGCGAAGGCTGTCGATTTAAGATTCGCCTGATTCCAAAGCTAGGGCAAATGAAGATTAGCGACTTAAGCGGTGCAATTTAATTTTTTATCAAGAATGGGCCAAATATGTTTTTTTTCTAGATTACAGGTGTGTAGATGAAAATAGAGCACAACATAAGGACTGGAAAGCAAATCGGAAGGGCTCCACAAGAAAAAGTCCCCGTGCACGTTCAGCAAAATAACATCAGCAGATTCAGATCCTTCCTTTTCCAAGAAAGGAACAAGAAAGGTGAGCAGAAGTCAAAAGATTTTGAATCCGAAGAAGTCTTTAACCTCAGACTGAGAAATGGGCGCGTTCTGCAAGCTTGTAGATTCAATACTCTTCTTTTTCTTCCTTATAATAGCCATTGTGGCGCCACTTATTGATGCCCAAACATGCCTCCCACAACACCTATTTCCATCCTTTTTGGTGGAGCTGAAGAGCTGGTATGCTACCGAATATGGAGACTATTTGATTTCCGAGAAACCCCATTTCTTCGTAGGGATTGTTTGGCTGCAGCTTCTCTTCCAGTGGCCTCTCGCTATTGCCTGTTTGTACGGCATTGCGGCTGGAAGATCTTGGTTGAACACCACCTGTTTGATCTATGGGGTCTCCGTTTTCACTTCAATGGTACAGTTTTCGACATTAGTTCTTCGACTTCTTGTTGTTTGTTTTCATTCTGTTCTGTAAGTGAAAATATGATACATAAGAAACGTATCTTATTTCTCATTTGGTTCCCTGATTGTGTAGCTTAAGAATTTAAGATCACTAGATTGAAGGAACAAAAAGAAGTTCAAGTTTTATGTATCTCATATCCAAATGTTTGATGCGTCAAATTGCGTCTATATTGACACTCGACTAAATTCATGGATTCATCATTGATTAGATTACAGTTACTTCGCATTATCAAGAAGACACTCAAATTTGACTATTTGGCATGCATAAGAATTTCACCCATTGAATGCAATCTTTGCCAAACTTGTAAGTCAATAGATGATCTACTATGAGATATCAGTACAAACCTTTTTTTGCTTCTTTATTAAACTTTTTTTTAAGATTGTTTTGTCAGTAATTATGTGGGGCATTTATTAATGGCTTTATACTTTATCCTGGCTTTGTTTGATGGTGCACTAGCTACTGCAGAAGCTGTATATATTTCTTGATGGAGTTGGCGTTCTTCATTCATAACTTTGTTTCGCTGATGGAGTTGTATGTTTGGCACGATTGAATAACTATGTTCTTGATCCCATTTGGAATGGTTCCTCAAAACTTTTGGTGGTTCTTTTATTCTATGAATTTACGCACACACGCACACGCACACACACACACACATCTCTAGGTACACTCTGAAAGTTTGGTTAGGTCTCCCTTTGTAAAAGAGAACAAATCATGCATTTTTGGCATCACATATTGTGGGACTACGAAAGGTATTCATCATTTGTATTCGACATAAATCTGAATTTTGACCATTACTTTACATGGATTTCCGGATGATCATGTTTCTATATTTAGAGTAGAGTTAAAGAAACATAGTAGCATTGTTTGAAAAACTATATGATTTTTACTATATAATGTGCATTTTGGTCATGTGGAATTTTTTAACTTGAGTCGTGCTCATGGTGGACATGATGAAGCCTATTCCTAGTTGTCGTCTGTGCATGTTTACAAATCCTTCTTGTGTCGGATTTTTTTTAAAATTTCTGATGTGGTTTTAGATATGTTTATAGTCCATACGAGTTAATAATCAAGAATCGACAATATTTTTGTGGTCACAGAACTATGTCTGGAAATTTTTACCCCCTTTTCACCTCTCTTGTGCTTGAATTCAGGTCCCTACACTCTCTGAGATGGCATTGTCAAATCGAGCATCTGATAAACTGATGATGATTTATTTCCCATTTCTGGGGTTCGGTCTTTTAGCTTTCTTGCGTGGTCTGACCACTAAGACAGTCAAGAGCGTGACAATCGGAAGGAGACCTGCCATAAATCAAAAGAAGAGGGCCTGAAATCAAGCCACGAGCCCTCTCCAGTAGGTGACTGAGAGAGCCTTTCTTCTTAATATATCAGGTTAGATAATGACAAGGGTTTCTGTGTCAGCATTTGAAATTAACTTTAGGTCCACATATCCGAGTTTCAGAAACGATTTCATTCTATGCTAACTTAATTGTTCAATCTTCCGTATTGATTCAAATGACACGGGCTGGCGAAATGTTTGGCATGTGCCGGATTATTTTGTAGTTACCAGAGATTTGATTTACTTTGTTGCTCTCTGTTTTGACATTTTGTTTATAAGTTGGCAAGTTCTCGATATTTTCTGGTTACTTGCTAGGAGTTTCACTTGCATTTATTGGTTTGAATGTTAAGTAGTTTGATCCTCGTGAAATGCCTTTGAAGTTTGAACCTCTACAAGACGTCCTCACCCACACATAAAGATGTCAATTTGGGTGGCCCGAGTTACCTTAAAAATTGTTGGTCAAAATGCTTCAGCCCGTTTGGGTTGGCTCGTGTCAATTATTTAAAAAATTAGACAAATTATTTTCGTCTTTGATTGTGTGAAACTTGGGAGAATTTTATGTACATGCATTATTTTATGATTTCTCAACTTTTACTTACAATTTCCAAACATTTTGTTGTGAGTTAAGATAAACTCTTGTATTGGTAAAGATTATATGTGCAATGAAGTTAAATAAAGTTTGTCTTTTCCAATATTTCCAAACTAACTAGGAGGGTTAAACAAATTAAATCAAACTACAAGATGAGTTGGGAATATTTGAAATATTATATCTCGTTACCTGTGTGAAAAAAAAATTAGAAAGATATATTATTTTGAAGATATTTAAATTTAACGATCTGCCCTCATATTTAAGTGAAAAAATATATGTATGAATTGTGAATTTTAAAAAATAGTTCAAACGTATTGTTTTTTAAAACAAGATCAGATCGGTCGGTTCGATCGGCTGTCTGATTCAAATAATAAAACCGTTTTGCCCGTTTGATCAATTAAAACTGATCAATAGCTGGTTTAGCTTGTAAAAAATCATAAAAATAATATTTGATTATATATTTACATAATTATTAGTTTTGAATCAATATATATATATTTTACTTATTTAAGTTCGATCGTCCGCTAAATCGATTGAATTGGTTCGGTCGTTTTAAAAAGCTAGATCGATTCGATCACGGAAACATTGGATTTATTAACCGTGTATCCAATCATGCAGTCTCGATTGATTTTGGCGTAGACCAATCAATTGGCTAATGGAGCGACAGGACCGAAGCAGGATATTGACAAAAGGAAAACAATCTCATCAAATATTAAATGTATAAAAACACGTTTAATTGATGACTCCGTAACATTTGCATCTTGCTACTATACATCGGTGCAGAACTCGAGTCTCTTTCTGAAGAAAAATAATGAAAAAAACGTCCGTATACGAGATAGAATTCTGTGGAAGATTAGAGATCAAGGAGTCAAGATTTCTGCGTCGTTTTCCCGAAGGAAAAATCATATACAGGCCCATAGAGATAGTAGAGCTATTTTGAGCCACTCGACGAGATATTTAGGGTGTGAAATCAAATAATGTTGCATGAGAAATGAAAGTGCCATTTGATGAATGCATAGCCGTGAATCGCCCCTTCCCAAAGGATATAATACTGACAAAGTATGGGATTGCTTTGTAAATCTTGAGCATGATGGTGTTGGTGGGATCGGGACACAAAATTATTAATTGAGCAAGGTTGTAAGTACACGAATATTCGACGGATGAGAATTAAAGATGGATTTCATGTGACTTTTATTGAGAATGATTGATAAATGTTTAGTTTGTGCAATTACAATTTCCCAATTTTATATCTTATTTATTGTCACCTTTTTTTTTTTTGAAAAAAGCCATCTTGTTCCATTACATGAGTTTTTGAAGAGTTAAATATATGCATGCTAATATAGCTTGTAGGATTTGTGGCCAAATTCCAATTCACAATATATATGCACGTCTCGTTTTCTTTTTCAAAGTTAACGTATTAAACCGGTAATCCTTTTATAGGTCAGAGGCAATTAACCCAGAAGATATGCACATCTCCATTTGAAAGTGTTTGCGGCAATATATGAAAAATTTAAAAGGCCTTTTCTTGTAGATGATAGAAGGATTTGGATTTGATAAGAGGAGCACAAAATACCAACACAATGTATGGTTAATTTTTGGGAAAATAATTTTTTTGAATTTCCCAGAAAAATCATTCGTCAAACTCGAGGAAACATATGTGCATGGATGAAAAGGACACGAACAAGTGGAGAAATAAGAGATTGATATCGATAATTTACAACCGTGAACCGTGACAACTATTTGACTGTTGGTATTCCATACCAATTCACGGACATCGAGATACTAATTTCTACTTTTTTTTAATACAGTTTTATGTTGATTTATCTAGATTTTTATCCTCGAGTCGGTCGATTATTTCCATCAACTTCTAAAATCAAATTTTTATATAATTTAATCGGAACATGTAGCTTCATTTATTCAAATACATAAAATCAAATATCTTCATTAAAATCATTATATGTTATGATATAACCTAATTATCTCAGCTGAGAGCCACCACCACGTCGGGACTTGGGAGAACGAGCTCGGTCCGTCGGGTACCACGTCGGGCGTCGGGGCACTGAAAGATGGAAAACGCTTCTCCCTGATATCTGCACCCACAAGTCACTGGTCAGAGGGCGTCGGAGGTGTGTCCGACGAAGCCCTTTCGATGCTAAGTCAGGCAATGCGCGAGAGAAAAAGTGAGAAAAGTATATGCTGTGAGAGCAAATGAGTATGAGAAAAGTGAGTCTCCGTAATGTGAAGTGTACCTGGTATTTATAGAGGGGTTAGACGGTTGAGATGAGCATATCTCGACGGATATCTCGGACGAACGAGATCTGATCCGTGATCTTCGGAGATCTTGTTGCATAAACAAGGAAAGATGTATCGTCCCCGGATCTCTAAATAAGAAAAGAAGTATCCAGACGGGATTCGTTCATGTCGAGACATGGTCCTCGGGAAATATCCCCGAACTGGTAATGAGGCCTCTGGCAACACCTGATCTTGTTGGAGCGTCCTCGGGAAACAGCCCGAGCTCAGTAGCGTAGGCCGAGAGCGTAGCGTATCGCTTGGTCCTCGGGTGACTCCCGAGCTGCTGAGGTGCGTCGGGGTCTTGAGTGAACTGCTCGATTCTTGGATCTCGAGGTGATTATTGGGGATATCATGTTACATTCTTAATAATTATATCTGGAAACATGTATTTTTTTTATAAAATGAACATAAACCTTTCATGTCAACACGTTATTTAAAGGTCAGACTTCTTTGGTCTTGGTTAGTTAAGTTTTCTCTTTGAAATAAATCAAGGCTTTCATTATTATTTCTAGTAACTAGTCGTTGAACAAAATCAAACATTCATTTTGATATTTATTATGCCACATTAAATAAATAAAGGATATATTTTACTGTAAGTATGCATACTTAAACTAAGTCTGTATTTAGTCTCTGTCATAATAAATGTATTTATACTCCACTTGTCCCAAAATGATGTTAATGTACTCCATGTTATTTCACGGATGAATAAATATAAAACTTTAAATATATATAATTTATGATTTTCGAGTACAAAAGTTATAGATTTGGTTCATAATATAAGATTTTGAGTATAAAATTGAAACAATTCTATTAATATCAATATTTGTGGCACATGATTAAGAATTCAAATATGATTTGTAGCAGTCAAATAACATATAATGAATGATACCATATGTTCTTTATATCCGATTTTCATCTAAGAAAACAACCGTGTCATTAATGTCAGAACTGGTGTACATGTTTGATACTCAAACCATAGAGTAGTACCAAAGTTGACACACGCGGCACTAATATTTTAGTACCATATTTTCAATATTTAGTACTGATTTTTTCATTCGAATAAAACATGTGTTGTATAAGGAGGGTAAACACATTTTTATCTTATAAAGGTGGAACGAAAACTTAAGTTTATCGATCAACTAGAAATATATGTGTATGTGTATACACCCTAAGAAATGACACCTATAGTTTCCCAATTCAAATGTGAAGAATATGACCAAACTTCCAATATTTTGTCACCTAATGTATGATTCCACAGTACTCCATATTTGAAATTGAAAACACAGAGATGTGACCGTAAAAATAATTTCGGGGAATATATAGAAAGAAAATTCTGATTTGTGCAAGAAAATAATTCGAAAGAGAGGAAGGAATATTCCAGGAAAGCTACTACATTCCAACTGTTGAATGGTTGCCCTTTGCGAAGCGTCTACAGGCAGCCATTTACCAACCACAACCCCAACTGGTTCGAGAAGGCGGTTCGTCAGGTGGACCCCCTTGGCTAGTTACTGTGAAATTTTACTCAAACTTTTATTTTTTACTTTTTTTTCAATTTTTTTTTAATCTTTGCGTAGATTATAAATTCTAACAAAACTAGTAAAAATGTGATATTATTTTATATTCGAGACATTAATTTTTTAAACATCGAAATTGAAGGTGCTTATGATTAATATCGATATTAATATTAACATTAGCTATATGTTTTCTAATAATTCGAACCAAGTTTTGACCGAGCTGCTGGACCAGTAGTTTGACTCACATTGCAAACGCTTAAATGCCGATGGAATATTTTAATACAAATTCATACCGCCAAACTAGGAAAACCCACACGCATAAAGGTTCTCTATATATAGTTGCCTCGCCTGTAGTAAGCTTTAAACTATCAGGGTTACCTAGATCTTCTGAGATTTAATCTTTGGAAATCTAAAACCCTTGATAGGTTGAAACATATATACTACACTAATTAATCCTGCAAAATTTCAAGAAACCCATCAATAATGGCCTTCTCTACAAATCACTTCTGTTCCTACACAAGAACATCCACGTTCGCTGAAGATTTGCGCAAAATCCAACATATGACTTCCCCTTCAAGAATCCTTAGCTTCTCCCCTTCCAGGAAGATGATGACTCTGCCACATAACAAGCCACTCCACATTTCTGCTGCTAGCGGATTCGGCTACGTCAATGAAACAGCGGACGAATCGAAGAAATCTCGAGAGCCCTCGATTCAATGTAACGCGTACGAAGCTCGTCGGGAACTTTCGATCCCTATTAGCATCGAATTCGACCAAGAGAATGCAGCCCAGAAGCTCAAGATCGGTGTCTATTTCGCCACCTGGTGGGCTCTGAACGTGGTTTTTAATATATATAACAAGAAGGTGTTGAATGCCTTTCCCTTCCCATGGCTCACCTCGACTCTTTCGCTTGCCGCTGGATCTATCATCATGTTGATTTCGTGGGCTACTAGGGTTGCGGAGGCCCCGGAAACTGATCTCCAGTTCTGGAAAAACTTGCTGCCTGTAAACTCCCGCTACATTTCTTTTTTTTTCCCACTAATTCCAGGGTTGTCATCTTTCTCTGATGATGAATATAATTAATCGTTAAACTTGCAGGTTGCTGTGGCACACACAATCGGGCATGTGGCCGCAACAGTTAGCATGTCAAAAGTTGCAGTTTCTTTCACACATATAATCAAAAGTGGGGAGCCAGCTTTCAGTGTTCTTGTTTCCAGATTTTTTATGGGGGAGACCTTCCCTCTGCCTGTCTACCTTTCTCTGTTGCCAATCATCGGAGGCTGTGCACTCTCCGCCGCCACTGAGCTCAATTTCAATATGACTGGTACGCAGAAAAACTCTCAACATGGAAATAAGTAGTTTTTCTTAGCTCGTTCATTTTATGACTCATTCAATTTTTCTCTTGCAGGTTTTATGGGGGCGATGGTGTCTAATCTGGCATTCGTGTTTAGGAACATATTCTCTAAAAAGGGGATGAATGGGAAATCTGTTGGAGGAATGAACTACTATGCTTGTCTCTCTATGTTGTCTCTTGTAATACTCACTCCCTTTGCCATTGCTATGGAGGGTCCCCAGCTATGGGCTATTGGATGGCAACAAGCTGTCTCTCAAATTGGCCCCAATTTTATATGGTAACCTTTCTCAACATTGATCTTTATGCATAGTAACAGATTTTGAAAAAAAAGTTTAGGGTATTAACAAATTTGTGGTCCATAAATTTTGTGTTACAGGTGGGTAGTGGCCCAGAGTGTCTTCTATCATCTATACAACCAAGTTTCCTACATGTCTCTGAATGAAATTTCTCCATTGACATTTAGCATTGGGAATACAATGAAGAGGATTTCAGTGATAGTTTCCTCTATATTAATCTTCAACACTCCTCTTCAACCTATCAATGCTCTTGGTGCCGCCATAGCCATTTCGGGCACTTTCCTCTACTCTCAGGTACATATTTTTATAAAATTATTTGATTTTCTTAAATATTTAGGTTCTGTACTAGTTAATTTAATATACACTTTAGGACAATATATAAACATTTAAGATGCCATGTGAACTTGTCACATGTGTCGTTGCTCGTTTGTCATCATTTGAAAAAATCACTTGCATGTGATGAAATCTAATCAAAATCACCTTTAGGGAAAAAATAGAATCACCATAAATTATCACACGTAAATTGATCACCCTTAGGGAATCGGATACTCTTCAATAAAGGATAAGGCAGGGATATCTGAGTTATACGAGGTGATGGTCCCCCGTGTCCATGCCCGAGCTCATCGTCCACATCGGGGTTGCTCTGGATAATGCGCTCTAACTCCTGATCCCAAAGTCGACAATCCGCGGCGAAATGACCATAGTCCTTGTGAAAATCACAAAACTTGTCTAACCTGGGATTCCTCAGGGCCCCGTCACTTTCCCGAGGTCGCTGCACTACTTTCCGCTCATCACAAATCTCCAGAGCTCGAATCTTGCTTACCAATTGAGAGGTGTCCGAGCAGTGAATTCTCCCAACAGCAAAGGGGGTTCTGGCCTAGATGGCCTCGGTTGGGGCCTCTCTATCCGAGCGTCCAGACCAGCCCGATGTGATAATTTCTGCTCATTTCTTCTCGAGAACTGTATCTCCTCCATGTTAACATACTTCTCTGCTTTAGTGAGGAGCTCATCAAACGTCTTCGGGGGCTTCTTGATCAGGGACTTGAAAAAATCACCCCCTCGCAACCCCTGGGTGAATGCCCCGATCAATAGGTCGGGCGTGACAGATGACACCTCAATAATAGTTCTGTTGAAGCGCCTGATGTACTCCCGAAGAGTCTCCTATTCCTCTTGCTTCACAGTAAAGAGGTTCAGCGTGGTCACCGGCTGCTTCTTGCTGCTAGCAAACTGATGAAGGAAAGTCTGGCTGAAATCCTGAAAAAATTTGATGCTCCCGATTGGCAGGAGATTAAACCACTGTTGTACAGCTCGGACCAGAGTGGTAAGAAATACTCTGCACTTAATAGGATCAGCGTATTGATGGAGGAGTATAACGTTCTCAAACCGGGACAAATGCTCCTTGGGATCTTCCATCCCGTCATAAACTCCCACATTCGGAAACTTGAAGTGCTGGGGCAGCTCAGCAGCCAACACCTCAGCAGATAAGGGCACCTCCCGAGAAGGCAGGGGAGGAGGTGCCGAGCTTCTCTCCTTCCTTAGACGGATAACCTCCTCGCGCAACTTCCTGATCTCCTCAGACTGTTGATCGGGCTGTGGGCGCGACTCAGGTTGATTTGCCAGTATCTGTGCCACCGTGGTTGCTACCAGTTCAGCTATCTGGGCGACAGTAAGAGTGGGGTTCTCCGACCCCTGAGCAATACTCTCCGTGTTGCTAGTTTTTCCAGTACCCTGAGCTCTAGTCCTCTTTGGTGGCATCTTGTCTTTCTTCTAATCTTCCCCACAGACGGCGCCAATTGATGTAGCCAAATTACCTTAGCCGACGAGCTAACACCACCACATCGAGGAGCTCGGAAACGTCGGGCAACTGGGGACTGGATTGCGCTTCTCCTTGTTGTCTGTAACCACAAATAACTGGTCAGAGGGCGTCGGAAGTATGTCCGGCGAAGCCCCTCCGATGCTTAAGTCAGGCAGTGCGCGAGAGAGAAAAGATAGCAAGTATATGCTGAGTGCAAAAGTTTGCAAGAATGAGTGTGTGTGAGTGAATGACGCGTACCTGATATTTATAGAGGGACTAAGGCGGTGGAAGAGAATATCTTGGCGAATATCCTCCGTGATCCTCGGGATCCTCTTGCCTAAATAAAGAAAGGTGTATCGACCCAGGATTCTTTAAATAAGGAAAGACGTATCCCAACGGGATTCATATACACAAGGAAAGACGTATCTGGGCGGGACTCTTCATCACGTCGGGACATGGTACTCGGGAAATACTCCTGAAATGATAGTGAGGCCTCGGGAGATATTCTCGAACTGAGAAGGAGTCCTCGGGCGACGCCCGATCTTGTGCGTGCAGGTCCTCTGGTGACCTCCTGAGCTGGGTGGAGTAGTTTGGAGTCTGGGGTGTGCTGCTCGGGCCTCGGGTCCCGAGGTGGTCACGGGGGGCATCATATATATATTAGATGGATTGCATGTCATACAAAATATTGTTTCCATTGCTAAATTATGCACCTAAATTTATCGAATAATTAAAGCAGTTGAATTGTGAACATATCATGGTATAGAAATTGTGACGATTCTCCGCACATATTAACATCAACTAGTAAATGACCCAAATGTTCACGGAAGTTGCACGTGACCACTGCATTATAATGGAATTAGGGAAGTTTTCGTTTTACAAATTGTAAACGCTAAATAAATTAACAGATGAAAATACCTATAAAATAAATTAGAAGAAAATTTATAATTCTATGCATGTGATTAATAGTTTTGCATTTTAAAAGAAATTTCTTTCTCATGCCGCATATTGGGATTGTCTCATTTATTGCTCACAAGGTTCATTACTTATACCACGTCGTGCGTTTTCCATGCAAACTTAGTGCTTTTCGTAGAGAATATTTAATGTCACTCAAAAAATTAACAATAAAATTTGATGTTAAATCCAAATACGTGAGATTTATAAATACATTGTAATAAACTCTTTTCAAGAAATAAAATTCATTAACAAGAGAGATGCCCCCGGTGACCAACCCCATCCATCCTGCAGCAAAATCCATGAATTAGAGGGCTGTCGAGTGGGGAACATTGTCCGAATCTGCAACTGGCTTGCCAATGTATTGTGATGCTATTGCGGACAAACGAGCAATCTAAATATACATGTTACAAATTAAATAAGTTTTAGGAAAAACACGAAAGAAAAAAAAAAGGGAAAACATTTTTCCCAAACATAGCGTCGACTTTAATTTGTATGATGTATTTGCATCACCTCTTCTCTCAACCGCACGTTTTCCGCACGGATCTGATGTTCTTCGACGGAGTTCCCTCGTATCGCAAGAGGGCTGCCACAACTAATGCATGAAGCATTCTCGAGATGTGCCGTGTAACTCATGTTTTCTTGTTTGAGTCTTTTGTTCTCTGCTCGGAGCTCTACATTTTGAAGGTGGCCATGTTGCGTCTAATGAAATCAAATCAAGAAATACCATGGTATGATGACAAAATGTAAAAAAGAAAAAGCAAGATCATAGAGCAGTATCGTATCAATGTATTACTTTTAAATGATTCATTTTTTTTAAAAGTTAACATATTAATGGGCTAACCCTCTGTACAGGACAGAGACCCCTGACCCATACAGGTGATAAATCGAGGGATATGCACGAGTATATAACTTTTAAA
Organism: Dorcoceras hygrometricum; assembly: GCA_001598015.1. Classification (NCBI taxonomy): domain Eukaryota; kingdom Viridiplantae; phylum Streptophyta; class Magnoliopsida; order Lamiales; family Gesneriaceae; genus Dorcoceras; species Dorcoceras hygrometricum. The sequence goes on along the minus strand of KV018098.1, from coordinate 81,267 downwards.
TGATTCCTTACTTTCAACTGTGTACGCTTGTTTTGGAACCAAAATTTCACTTGTCGAGGCTCCAACCCTAGTTCCAGGCCCAGCTCTCTTCTCTGTCTATAGTTAGGGGTAGGGCAATCTTTGAAAGACCTACAATTCAGTACGATTAAACTTTAGAGTAAAAGTTTTCAAATTATCCCTATTCATGGAAATTAGGAGATCTAAAATTTGAAAGAAAAATAAAAAATGAAAGTGAACAATTCTTGTAAACTTTATCGTCCAAACATATTAATTGAATTGTAAAAAAATTAAATCGTCTTACGCTTCCAGCCTTTGGATCTGGTGTTGCGTGTGCCGCCTTTTGTTTGGTTGATGATCATCAACCAAATTGATGTCTCTGTCAACATTTGTATTATCGTCAAACTGGTGAAGAGCTTCGTCTGCCATTCTCGTAATGATCTGAAACTTGCAAATCATTCCCAAATGGATTGAGTTGTCATTAAAAGTTTAATAGAGTTACATCTATGAAATGGTATCACACGATAAAATAATACAAGAAATTAGTTCTCAAGACTCAGTTGAGCAAGATAGGAGTTAGATACAAGTCAACCCCTGATGGGCAATTCAATATACTCGCTTTATGCTAAGCCAGCCCTTGATGAGATACACACAAATATATCAAACGGATTCCGACCCTTTGCACAATTCACACGTCAAAAATTTATATCTGTGATGTTGAACATGTTCATGTGAGCAGATTGAGGGATACAAGAAATCAAAATGCAGAATGTTTTATAACCTTGGGGAAGCTACACTGAGATTTGCAAACTTTAGAATCCTACGAAAATGAAGAGCAAAATAAACGATGAACTGACTGAGTGTGATAGCAGGCTATAGAAAGTTCAATAAATAGAGAGAGACGGAGAAGAAATGTAGGAAGGTAAACGACGAGATAATTATTTGGTATAGAAAATTCAAAAGAAATTGCAAAGTTTATAAAGTAGAATTGTGTGATTATCATAAGAATGAGGTGATTATCATAATGACGAAAGTAAAATTTTGGTGTGGGATAATATATCTATAATTTACAATCAATCGCTAATAATAAAGTCAGCATTCAAATAAAAAGTATAACGACAATATATTTGCTGAGGCAACAACTGTCGTTTTGGAAAAACAATCAAAACTTGCATGTTTGGGAAGTTTGAATTAAACTTCACCACAAGTCAAAATTTTGGCAATTGATTCGACTTTACGACTAATTTTGATGCAATATCATATAATATCATACGTTCGATTATCACGATGTCGTAAATTTTTGTAACTGATACGAGGGATCTTTTGAGATTCAACAATTGTCTTAGTAGAACAAATAGCGAAAACATGATACTTCTACTATGGTTTAAATTCGTTAAGTTACTTATGACTGCTATAGCGTTTGCCAAAACAATTAGTCAATGTTCTAATATTATTATAGGATTTTACATTTTATTGAAATATTATATTTATGGAAATAAAAGACGGGTATATACATATGGATAGTGGAAAAGTTTTCTGATTGTGAACAGACTTAATTATCCTTCACACATGTATGATGTATATCTTTCAAATAAAGTGGCAATTGTGTCACTCACACTTTTTCAGATTCACTAATACTAATATATCTTTCAAAGGAAGTAGGCTGTTAGAAAAATAAATCAAGTGCTTCCAGCGCAATTCTGCTTTACTTGTGGAAATATTACCCCTCTAAGTTTATAATGGCAATCTTCCTCCAGTAATAATCTCGAAATAAGTAAAATTTATAGACAACACAATCTATATATTTCCGATAACAATTAGAGAAGATATATCCAATTGCTCGGAAAGAATGACCAAAAACGTATCTGAATTCTTACATAAATGATCGATGTATATATTAGGAATCGATACAAACCTTCGGACACATCACATGTGATACCATGGTAGGAAAATCTACTCGGGACCCGGGGAAATCCGCTCCTGTCATCTTCCCGAGTATCGCTTATGTATCATCCGAAAACATATTCCCGAGGACTCCCCAAAGCAGTCCAGCCCATATCTTATAATGATTAAACTGAGTAACGTGTTGTCAGGTTCCTACAGAGTTTTGATTGGTCTGTTTACGTATGCAGGTTGAACTGTCAAACACATACCTAATCATGAGTGACCAGGTGGCGTACACGCAATCGAGATTTCTCCCTCTATAATAACACAAGTCCATTCAAATCTACCATATACACACAACCATCTAATTACTTCAGGAGAAATACTAACGAAAGCAATACAAGACTCTACAAAGACTCGAAATCATAATCTAACCTCCTCGGGTGGTGAGGTGTAGCTATCTGGTCGGGAACCGAGGACGAAGTTAAGATATCATCAACATGATTTTGTATACAGGTCACGTGTGACATCTCTTCTACAATAGTCGTCATTTTATGAATAGGAACTTATTCAAAGCATTATAATGTTTCATGCAAAAAATTAATTATTACTACTATAACAATAAAACAATACATCGGAGTTAATGTGCATTGCAACTCGGTTCTATGACATTATTTTTGCCTTCGTCAATATATATCTTTTAAGGAAAAATAATGCTTAAACTGACAAATGAAAAGTGAAAAAAAGAATAAAGATCTAAAATATTAGAGCAACTGCGGTATTTATTTATCAAGGTTCTAAAAAGCATGTCGAAGCATGATAGTGAAGCTTCAAGCTTTTCAATCTTAAGCGAGATTACTATAGGTTTAAATGTAGAAAATTGTTTACTCTTTTCATTATATTCTATTTAAAACATATAGATAGATTATATAACGGATAAATATCATAAATTTCAGTTTCATGCATACATCTTTTGCAAATTCTAGTTCTTTCTATTTTCTTGTTCATTACATACTCATTTTTATTGGACTATTGTAAATTATTTGAACTAATATATGTATAGATGTTAAATCCCACATACTCATATCGCTACACTTAATTATCTTATAACATGCATAAACTTCTAGCAAAACTTCACTAGATATTTCTTTTCTTCATTTTCATAAATCTTTTTTTCTAAAAAGTTTGCTCTTAAGCATAGTTAAGCACGATTGTAGTTTGTTGAGCTGCAATAATTGCCACTGCTAGGTCAGCGATCGAAACATGACGATTGAGTTGCTATAAAGTTTAAAATATTGGAGTTGCACTATTACCACCAGCTATAACTTTTGGTAAAGCGACAAGCGCTCGATCCAACATAGTTTCTAATATTATATATAAAATTTTCTAATCTAATTTAAGTTATCAGTGCCAAATAATTATAGATGTATGTTAAAAATATGTATTCTATATTTCGAACTTATAGACGATATAAAATACGTTTTAGAACTATAATAGCACACGAGTGCTAAAATTGTACAAATCCGGGATATTTTTGGGCTCGAACTCAATTAATGTACACAATAGAAGTTTTGTGCTTTGTCTATTAAGTTAATTCCATTCTTCTGCTGGATACAACTTCTTTCATCTCAATTTGTACAACGTGGGATGACATATATGGTGATGTAATATATTTTATTAGAATAATTCAACCTATATATATGTTCAAGGTGATTAGAGGGGTTTACTCGTGGGGTTAATTAATTGGATATTTACTGTGCCTTCTTGGTGCACTTTTGTGAGAAGTTAAAATTATATAAGCTTTAAAGTGTTCAATAAAACATAACTTTTAATGTAATTAAGTGACTCGATAAAAATAACCCAGCTGAAATTTCGGACCAAACAAAAACTTTATGTTCAGATGTACAAAGCCCCGGCAACCAACACTATCTAATAATCAACAGCAATATCAACCAATTACAGAGCTGTTGAATGGAGAATTTAGTCGGAATCTGTGAGCGGCTTGCCAATGTATTGCGCCGCTGTCGCAGACACGCGATCAATCTGAATACATCGAACAAATAAATGAGATTTTAATGCATCATAAATATGAAGGAGACATGAATAATATAGCTTCACTCTGGTATGATTCAAGATTTGAATTGTTGGGATATCCGGGAAATATGTATTTGAGGTAGCAGCTCAACGGAATATCTCAAGAATATAACTAATAAATTGACAAGATGGACATCAATATTTATAGTGGTTTGAATCACCTCTTCTCTCAAGTGCACGTTTTCTGCACGCAGTCGTTCTGTGTCGGACATTTCTCGTATCATAGGTCCGGCACAACTAAGGCATGCAACATTCTTGATTTGCTCCATCAGGCTCGTGTTTTCGGCCTTGAGTCTTTCGTTTTCTGCATGGAGCTCCATGTTCTCAAGGTGGCCATGTTGCCCCTGATGAAAATGAAAGCAAGAAAGTATCATTTCAACGTAGAAATAATCCAAAGATAATATAATATATATTCGAAAAGCATAGGGTTTCATACCTTAAGCTGTGTGCGCTTGTTTTGGAACCAATACTTCACTTGCTGCGGCTCCAACCCTAGCTCAAGGCTCAGTGCTCTTCTTTGTCTGTAGTCCGGGTTAGGCCAATCTTTGAAAAACCTGAAAATTTTGCACAGTTCATATTGACTTTGGCACTACACATGCACAATAGAATATTCATCTTACGACTCCAACTCTTGGATCTGATGCTGGGTGTGCCGCCTTCTTTTTGGTTGTACGTCCTCCTCTCCATTTAAGTTAAGATCAAATTGGTAAATATCTTTGTCTGCCATCCTTCTTGAAACAATCTGAAATCATTTCCCTCCTGGGGTTTGAGTTATCAATTCAAGATTTAATGGAGTTAAAGTAAGATATAACAGATCAGTCCTTGCCCACTTTTGGCTAAGGCAACCCTTTGCAGATCAAAGAGATGGACAAATAAAATTCTTATTTTAAAATTTTTTATTCGATATGTCATTGATGCTGGATTGTGTACTTATATACGAGATTCAAGAAATTAAACACAAGAATTTTTTGACATTATGAAGCTACGACTTATTTATAACCTTAGTACCCTTTAATCCACCGAAGAATGAGAACCACAAGAGAAACTGAAACGTCTGGTAAATATAGAAAAGCAAGAGAAAATGGAAGAAGATAAGCGAATTAGCGATTGATAATGAAAGTGAATAGAAAATCCATATATTTATAGGGGGGAAAGGTGATATTGTCGTAACCTCGGAAATAAAAATAAAGAAGGCGACAAAATGCATTTAGTTTTTAGATTTCGTATTTACAAAATCGTAATTAGTAATAATTCGCCATCCTTAGAAAAAGAAAAGGACAAAATATCTTTCGGAAAGGTATATTATTGCGCTTACTAAAGGACTTATTCAAACATTGTTTGAGATTACATGTGTACATCTTTAAACTTTTGAGTTACGACTGTATAATGGTAAACTCAATTCTTCTATATTTTAGTTAGTACAGAAAAAAAGCCACTTATTCGATTGGCAAGGAATGTTGGAAATAATAATTGTTCATGTTCAAAACGTCTCATAGACCTACCTTTTATCGGAAAGATTTATACTAACGAAAATCAAATGAACAAATTGAGAACTAGTGTAAAGTGGTTATTGTCATTAATCAATTTTTAAATTGTAATATTGATAGAATTGTATATTGAAAAATTCAAAATTGAATGTAATGTTAATAAATAATGGTTTAATGTAGTTGAATAAAGTAATCATAATCTATATTATAATCAACTTGTTAAGGATACAATATTCTAAGTTTTGGTGATAACAAAGAACGTAGCTTGGATTGAGTAGGTCATATCAGAACGGACTTAACAACATGGTTTAGGCAGATCAGATCAGAGCTAAGCTGGGTAAGGATAGCTCAGGTTTTACAACAGAGTGTATCAGAACATAACATAACAGAGTTATTGATAGGATCGAGAAACAGATCGCGCCTAAGCTGAATCCCAGAGCTGGGCGAGGCAGCGCGGTAGCGCGCGATCTAATTTAACAAAATCATTAGCTGCAATAGCTCTACTTCTTGAAATCATTGAGCATCGAAAAGTATATCAGCTCTGGTATTAAAACCAAGCGAAAAACATCTGAATATACTCTCTAAAAACTTAAAACTAAACGTTTAAAATTATGCGATGCAAGTATGTATGCTGAAAGTTGTAAAAAACTCATCTGATTGTTTATGGAAGTTCGGAGCCTCGCTCCTACGTCTCTCATTCTTCCCAACAGGAAGGCTTTCACTAGAAGACTTTGATCATTCAAAGATTTGTACTGACCCACTCAGCTGGGACTTACCACTGCCCAAAGCTGAACTCCTAGACTCTTGTGTACAACAGCTCATAGGCTGTGTGAACTCCATTTCTATGAACATGTTTAACGTCTCTTGTGCAAAGACTACATTGATTTGTTTTTCATATACACTCTAATCTGTTTCGCTCATCTCTCAATATATATGAGTGATTGTGTGTGTGTGTGTGAGGACGGATATATTCAGCTCATCTCTCATATTTGTTTCCTCACATATTGTTGTCTTCTTCGTGATCTTCCATTTAGCACGACGACATCTGCTGTGCATAACTTGATATTCTGATCTGTTCAAAAAATGCACGCACACACCTCTTCCACACTCGTTCTTTTCTTTATTTGAATCTTCAGTATTATATAGCCTTTGATGAATTATGACCGCTAGAGGATTACCATAATTGGTGTCTTTCAGCCTGATTTTTAACCGTGACATAAGGCTCTTTCCTCTTTTGGCTTTCAATGGCTTTTCGGCTCGGACAAAGTTCAACGCTTTCAGCTCGGACGAAGTTCATCGCTTTGTCCTCATTTGTTCTGTTCATTTCTCGTATGGTCTGACTGACTTTTGCTTGACCAGCTCTGGCCTGATATTCTATGCTATTCCTCTGAAACGGTCCCCTGAGCTGATCCTATGAGCTGGTCCTCTGACCTGTTTCGTTCGTCTTTGTTTTGCTCTGAGCTGTTTTGGTCGATGTTTAGTTTTTTCAGCTCTCAGGTGAACTGCTCTAAGCTGATCTGCATCTCTAATCTGTGAGCCGTTTATCTAAACTGATCTGCTTTTCTCTAATATATTCTAAGATGTACTGCTCTTGATATCTGAACTGAGTCGCTCTGAACTGATCTTATTCGAAGCTCCTAATAAGCTGCTCTGCTCTGAGCTGCTTCGTTCTTCTTTAGCTCTAAGCTTTGATGCTGTGATCTGGTCTGTCCTGCTCCAGCTTAGACCTCTGAGCTGATCTTGCTTCAGTCCGTTCTTTTTTCAGCTGAACTGCTCTAATTTGATGGCTCTGAGCTGATCTTTTTGTCTCTTCTAAGTTGCTCCTGCTCTGAGTTGTTCTAAACTGATCTTGTTTACTGAGCTGAACTTCCCGAGCTGATACGCTCTAAGCTGAACTTTCCAAAGCTGGTTCGCTCCTCCGAGCTGATTCGCTCCTCCGAGCTGATCAACTCTCTAAGCTGATCTGATCTCAGTTTAGCCTGCCCACCCAATTTAAATCATTAGAATCATAAGAACAAGTTTTGTGTTCATCAAACAAGATCTGATTTACGTAGCAGATCCAATAGTTATTCTAGTGAACAGTTTAAAAGAGCAGCTCAGATCAGATTAAGAAGAGCAGTTTAGAAGATCATATCAAATTAGAATATTTCAGTACAGATGAGTTGAGCAAATCGGATTGGAGCTTCGTATCTTAGTAATATCAGAGGTGAAAATTTAATAACTAAAATCTTTGAATGAATTCAAAAATTTTGATTGTGTAATTTATGTCGTTAAATATTCGTTTTTTTGTTAACTAAAATCTTAGAATTTTTTTACTTATTTTTTGAATTTGATTTTTATGTAATACTGATCCGAATGATGGAAGTATTAAGATCGTAATATTCAATTAATCCTTTAAATATTTGTTTATGATCAAACGCTTATCAATATGCCAAAAGTTATAGTTGTGGCCAAGATGCAACTTTATTTCCTTATACATATGTTGATGTAGATTAAATATATGGTTTTCACACAATATAAAAACAATTAAAGATACAAAAATAGCAAAATAGATTCAAAGACAATGTAGAGATTCAACAATTAACTACACTTTTTAAAAAAAATACTGGATTTTCTCATATCTTTCTTTGCTTTCTATCTAACCATTTTTTCTTTGAGAAGGGCATAACACGAGAATTTCCAAGGGGTGAGAGATGAGGATATGATTTATGAACCACTTTTCGTTTCTCTAAGACTATTGACATGAATAAAATACATTGAAATGACCAAACATCAGTATAACATTTTTTCCCACCACAAAATAGATTTGAAGATGGTTCGCTAGCTTGTTATACCCAATTTTGTTTCCGATGCTAAAATTTATCCAATTATCGAATAATTAAAGCAATTGAAAAATTAAGATTGTAAGATTTCTCCTTATTTTTTTCCTAGCTAGTGTCACCGGTTGAATTTACCCTTTTAAGGCAACCTTGCAGATTAGAGTATTTTAAAAGTTTTTATTCTATGTGCATTGATGCTGGATTGTGTACTTATATACGAGATTCAAGAAATTATAGAATTTATGGCAATTCTCGTTACATATTAACTCTCAACTAGTAACTGAACAAAAAGTGCACGTGTGCCGCCCGTGACCATTGTATTATAATTAAACTCAGGGAAGTTTTCAGTATAATAAATTTATACATCGTACATGAATCCATCTATACAATAAAATTCAAAGCCAATTATAATTCTGTTCATCTGATTAATAGATTTGCCTTTAGAATGAAATTTCTTACACAAGCTTCATATTGGGATTTTGTCTCATTTATAGCATTATTAGTTTCATCACACTACGTCGTGCATTTTCCGTGCAACCTTAGTGCATTCTTTGAAAGAATATTTAATATCGCTAAAAAATTAACTATAAAATTCGATGCTAAATCCAAATGCTTAAGATTAAAATATACATTGTAATAAACTTTTTTCAACAAATAAATAAACTTTCATTCCATTCAATAAAAAGAGATATGCCCCGGTGACCAACCCCATCAATGTGAAGCAAAATCCCATGAATTAGAGGGCTGTTGAGTGGGGAACATTGTCCAAATATGATGAAACAGGCTTGCCAATGTATGGTGCTGTTATTGCGGACAAACGAGCAATTTAAATACATGTTACAAATAAATCAGATTTAGGCAAATAAACACGCAAGAAAAAAAGGAAAATATTTTTCCCAATATTGAACAATAACGTCGACTTTGTATGATGTATTTGCATCACCTCTTCTCTCAACCGCACGTTTTCCGCACGGAACTGATGTTCTTCGACGGAGTTCCCTCGTCTCACAAGAGGGCTGCCACGACTAATGCATGAAGCATTGTCGAGATGTGCCATGTGACTCATGTTCTCTTGTTTGGGTCTTTTGTTTTCTGCTCAGAGCTCTACATTTTGAAGGTGACCATGTTGCGTCTAATGAAATTGAATCAAGAAATATCATCATATGGGCCAGGCCTTTGGCCTATACAGGGGTAGCCCATTAATGAGTTATTTTTTTTAAAAAAATCAAAGATGATAGCGCAGTACGTATCCATATGATTATATTACTTTTAAATGGCTCCTTACTTTCAGCTGTGTACGCTTATTTTGAAACCAAAATTTCACTTGTCGCGGCTCCAACCCTAATTTCAGGCCTAGTTCTCTTCTCTGTCTATAGTCCGGGGTAGGACAATCATTGAAAAAACAAAAAATTCAGTACAATTAAATTTTATAGTAAAATTTTTCCAATTATCCCTATTCATGGAAATTAAGAGATCTAAAATTTGAAAGAAAATTAAAAAAGGAAAGTGATTGTTGTGACTTTCTCGTCCGAATATTCATTGAAAAAATTGTAACAAATTTAAACCATCTTACGCATCCAGCCCTTGGATCTGGTGTTGCGTGTGCCGCCTTTTGTTCGGTCGATGATCATCAACCAAATTGATGTCTCCGTCAGCATTTGCATTCTGGTCGAACTGGTGAAGACTGAAGAGCTTCGTCTGCCATCCTCCTAATGATCTAAAACTTGCAAGTCATTCATATATTGATTGAGTTGTCATTAAAGAGTTACATATATGAAATAGTATCACACAATAATATGATACAACAAAGTATTTCTCAAGACATTTCTATATCTCACAACCCTCAATTGAGCAAGATATATAGGAATTAGATACAAGTCAACTCTTAATGGGCAGTTCAATATACTCGCTTTATGCTAAGCCAGCCCTTGATGAGAGACACAAATATATCAAAAGGCTTGCGACCCTTTGCAAAATTTGTTATCTGTTGTTTGCGGAATTATCAGATGAGCAGAAATTCAACAGGCATCAATCAAGATTGGAATGCAGAATAGAAGAAAATGCAATGCAATGCAATGAACAATTTTGGAGAGAGTTCTTGGTTGTATTTCCAGAAGATCAAAACATCTGTTACAATCAGGTAAATGCCTGTTTATGTGTATTTATATCCTACCACTACTGCACACACTAACCGTTACAACAATGCACACTATTACAAGACACACGCACGCCTACAGACAATGAAGAAGAATTCCTATCCACCAACGGTTAACTACTCTTTCTGCTAACATTCTCCACCTTGGATAGAACATTCTTCAGCAACATTCAGCAACTCTAGGCAGTGCCTAAACTTGTGTAACGCCAGTGCTTTAGTCATTATATCTGCTGGATTCTCTTCAGTAGCAATCTTGGATACACTTGCTTCTTCCTTAGCTATCACATCTCTTATGAAGTAGAGCCTCACATCTATGTGCTTTGTCCGCTCATGATACACCTGATTTTTGGCAAGATGTATCCCACTCTGACTATCACAGAACACCAAAGGAATAACTTCCTTTCCTTCCAGTTTTCCAGCTAAAGAACTCATCCAGATAGCTTCTTTCATGGCCACGGTTAATGCTATAAACTCTGCTTTTGTTGTGGACAATGAAACTACCGACTGTAAATTGCACTTCCATCTAACAACATTGTTGTGGTATTTAAACACATATCCTGTTAAAGATCTTCTTGTATCAAGACACCATGCATAATCAGCATCCACATAACCCCTTACCTCTCTCTCCACCTCTTTACTTTGCTCATACAACAATCCCACCTTTGAAGTTCCTTTCAGATACCTCAGGATCCATTTCACTGCCTTCCAATGTAGTTTCCCTGGTTTCCCCTCTGCTCACTATGCTAACAGCATAAGATATATCCGGACGTGTGCCTATCATAGCATACATGAGACTACCAACTGCATTTGCATAAGGAGTCCTGTCCATATATTCAGCCTCATCTACCGTTTTTGGTGAATCAGCAGCTGATAGTTTGAAATGTTGCGCTAAAGGTGTAGAAACAACCTTTGAATGATCCATACCAAATCTTTTCAGAACCTTCTCAATGTAATGACGTTGAGACAGAAAAGAATACCATTCCCTCTGTTTCTCTTGATTTCAATTCCCTACTTGGCAAGTGTATTTGTCTCCTTGTTCGATCTCTAGACAGTAGGTAGTCACTAAGATTTTGTTCCTCTAATTCAGATTGTGTTTCAACTAGATCTCTGGTGGGTTTCTCTCCAATACTTCTTTGTGTTTGATCCACCTCAAACTCCAGTTTATCTTTATCCCAAGACCTAAGAGTTTCAGTTTCCCCGTGTTCAACTTCATGAAACATCTCTGATTCCTTGAAGACCACATCTCTGCTAATCAAAATATTAGAGACCTCTTCCTGCTTTCTCCATAATCTGTATCCCTTCACACCGTCGGGATATCCTAGAAACATACACTTGATTTCTCTAGGTTCCAGTTTTCCTTGTCTGATGTGTGCATAAGCAATACATCCAAATACTTTGAGGGTGTCTAAGTTTGGAGGATGACCAGTCCACTTTTCCATCGGTGTTTTGAAGCCTATTGCTGCAGAGGGACTCCTGTTTATCAAGTAGGTTGCTGTCATAGCAGCCTCTGCCCAGAATTCTGTTGATAAACCAGCAGAAGATAACATACACCTGACCTTCTCTGTTATTGTCCTGTTCATACGTTCGGCTAATCCATTCTGCTGTGGAGTGTATCTCACTGTATGATGTCTTGTGATCCCATTTTCAGAGCAGTATGAATTGAATTCACTGCTACAGAATTTCATCCCATTATCAGTCCTCAATCTCTTCACTTTGAGGCCAGTTTGAGTTTCAACTTGAACTTTCCACTCCTTGAACTTCATGAAGGCCTCAGATTTGTGTTTCAATACATATATCCATACCCTTCGTGAATAATCATCAATTATGGACAGAAAGTACCTTGCACCGCTCAAGGATGGCACTCTTGAGGGTCCCCAGAGGTCACTGTGAATATAGTCCAGTACCCTCTGTGTGCAGTGAGTTCCCTTGGCAAATTTCAGCCTCTTTGCCTTTCCAAAGATGCAGTGCTCGCAAAAATCCAAATCTGTGACTTCATCCTTGTCCAAAAGGCCCTGTTTGCTGAGTTCTGTTAGTCCTGCTACACTGATGTGCCCCAATCTAGTGTGCCATAGTTGAGCTTTGGATTTCTGTTTCTCAATGGTTGAACAGGCTTGTGAGTTTGCTACCTTTCCTTGTAGTAGGTACAACCCGTTTGATAATTTTGCCTTCATCACCACGAGAGATCCATTTGTAACTTTAAGTGCTCCACCTTCAATCCTGCAGTTGAATCCTTCAACATCCAACATTCCCAAGGATATCAGAATTTTCCTAAGTTCAGGTACATGTCTCACTTGGTGCAACATCCGCACTGTTCCATTCGTTAGTTCAACTCTGATAGACACCAACTCCAGTGATCTTGCAAGGCCTGTTATTCCCCAATAAAGCCTGACCACTGTCTTGAGCAGAATATGTATGAAACCAGTCTCTGTGAGGACACATATGGAATGAACAACCCGAGTCAAGGACCCATTCTTGAACATGTGCTTGTGCTGTTACACAGAGCACATCAGAACTTTCATAGCCATCAGAGGCAATATCAGCATCTCCATTTTCACTTTGTTTGTCCATTGATCGAGTCTTCTTCTCGGGACAGTCTTTCTTGAAGTGACCTTCCCTTTTACATATGAAGCACTTCCTTTTGTCCCTCGATTTTGACCTGTTCTGGTTTCTTGATTTCATCTCACGCTTTCTTGATCTTCCCCTTACATTCAAGGCCTCAGATTTAGAGTCATCCAGCCCTTCAGATTTCTTCTTCAATTCTTTTGAGAAAAGGGCTGCCTGTACTTCTTCCAGTGTCAAGGAGTCCCTGCCATAGAGTAATGTATCTGAGAGGTTCTCGAACTCGGGTGGTATGGACATGATGAGGAGCAGCGCTTGATCTTCATCCTCCACTTTGATTTCAATATTTTCCAGATCAAGAATGGTCTTGTTGAAATCATCAAGATGATCTTCCAGTGATCTCCCGTGAGGCATCTTGAAAGAATATAGCTTCTGCTTTAGATACAGCCTATTCGTCAGTGACTTAGTCATATAAAGATTCTCGAGTTTGTTCCAGATCGCTGCGGCCGTCGTCTCCTTTGAGATTTCCCTCAACACTTTGTCCCCCAGTCATAAAATCCGAGCACTATGAGCTTTATCAAGAATGTCCTTCTTTTCTTTTTTAGTCAGCGAATTCGACAACTTCTCTTCACCAAGAAGCGCAGAATCCAACCCCTGATGTACCAGTAATGCGTGCATCTTCAATCTCCATAATCCGAAGTCGTTCTTGCCGGTGAACTTCTCAATATCAAATCTTGCAGGTCCCATCATGGTAATTTTCCGATCGCAGACAAACCCACTGCTCCTGATAAGAGTTGATGATCACGGCACAACTTCACCAATGAGCTCTGATACCAATTTGTTATCTGTTGTTTGCGGAATTATCAGATGAGCAGAAATTCAACAGGCATCAATCAAGATTGGAATGCAGAATAGAAGAAAATGCAATGCAATGCAATGCAATGAACAATTTTGGAGAGAGTTCTTGGTTGTAGTTCCAGAAGATCAAAACATCTATTACAATGAGGTAAATGCCTGTTTATGTGTATTTATATCCTACCACTACTGTTAGAGTAGATGTCCAACTAGCCAACTTATGGCATGTGGGTTTCCGATCGCAGACAAACCCACTGCTCCTGATAAGAGTTGATGATCACGGCACAACTTCACCAATGAGCTCTGATACCAATTTGTTATTTGTTGTTTGTGGAATTATCAGATGAGCAGAAATTCAACAGGCATCAATCAAGATTGGAATGCAGAATAGAAGAAAATGCAATGCAATGAAAAATTTTGGAGAGAGTTCTTGGTTGTAGTTCCAGAAGATCAAAACATCTATTACAATGAGGTAAATGCCTGTTTATGTGTATTCATATCCTACCACTACTGTTAGAGTAGATGCCCAACTAGCCAACTTGTGGCATGTGGGTTTATAGACTCTTGTATAAGACAATCTTTATATATGATATTCGCATTTATTTAAATGGCACTCTTTACTTTCATTGTGTGTATAATGATTAACAATTGCGTTGAGTAAAGACCTAGAATACACCTAAGTGTATGTTAGATGTGATAGTGGGTATGACGGCTATCATGAAACACATCTAATAGTCACTGTGTATTCTGAACATGTTCCTAGTCGATTGGGCCGTCAAAATGAGGATAAGGCCGCCCGAGCTCGAGACTAGTATCTGTGATGCGAAGTATCATGTTTCATTGGTAGGGAACATTGTGATGTTCTGAGCATGCAGATAGATAGTGACCCGGTGATCTATCGAACTACCCTTCTTCGGACTTTCCAAGTGGTTACCATTTGTCGAGTGGATAAGTCCGAGGTCTTGGTTGTACTGATTAGTCCTCACGACTCGAAACGTCATTGAGACTCTACATGATAGGCGTCTCACTTTGACCCGTTTGCCGACTCACTTGGGGTCATAAGGCGTCGGGATTGGGTGAGACCCCGATGCATGTAGGAGTCGATAC
>KV018098.1:40597-60806 GCA_001598015.1 Dorcoceras hygrometricum | reverse complement strand
TTGTGACTGGTACTGTTCACCAGCAGATGCATTTCTTTTCATTTCAGCAGGTATTAGTCTTGCGACTGGTACTATTTATTTCGACTGGTTTTTCTCTCAATCAGTTCCAGTTCAACGATATGTTTCCAAAGTCGAATCCATACTCAGTAAAGTTTTAAAATGGGAAGCAAATGTTTTAAATAATGGAACCCGATGTTTTACAGAAATGTTTAAAGAAAGATTGTTAAGGAACGAAAGATGTTTTAGATTATGGCATAGATAGTTAAGGTCACCAAGGAGAAGGGTGAGCAGTTGTCTAGATGTCGACTGCCCTTTCATATGAGCTATATGCTAAAACTGATATCGGGAGTCATTTTGATCAAAGTGCAAATTGGACCACATAGAACTTATATGCCATGATCAACTGAAAATGATATTGAAATTAATGAGAAGCTGGGCTATCATCCCCTGTTTCTGCCATTGAATGTTTATTGAACTGTTTACGAAAATAACATTGTTTATTGAAGTTCCTTAACATATGTATTGAACAGATGTCTGCCTGCGTTTTATGAAATTGTTATTACTCAGGTTTTACTTGCTGAGCCTTTAGGCTCACTAGCTTTTAAAATGGTGCAGGTACGACAGCTGGAGAACGAACAACAGGTGAAACTTGAAACCAGCAGCTGGGTGTTGTGTTTATCCAAGGCCTACGTTTTTCGTGTCTCAGTTGTATAACATTGTTTATTGAAGTTCCTTAACATATGTATTGAACAGATGTCTGCCTGCGTTTTATGAAATTGTTATTACTCAGGTTTTACTTGCTGAGCCTTTAGGCTCACTAGCTTTTAAAATGGTGCAGGTACGACAGCTGGAGAACGAACAGCAGGTGAAACTTGAAACCAGCGGCTGGGTGTTGTGTTTATCCAAGGCCTACGTTTTCCGTGTCTCAGTTGTAGCGTTTTAAATTAGATTGTACTGTATTAGATCAGTAGCAGCGGTTGTATATTTACTTAGAATATCAGCTGTTGTAATCGCAATTGCAATTATCAATACAAACTATTTTTCCGCAAATGTTTTTAGCAGTTAGCGCGCAAGTTAGGTACCTGCTGGTCCTTGAGATTATCGTTTGTGTTGTTTCCTTCAAGTTATAGGAAATACAGCCTATAGCGAATTATCTTTTAGCCCTTCTTTTATTCGAAAATTTTTATTTACCCCAATTCTCGTGGCCCCGTTGGGTTTGGGTTTCACAGTGCAACTCTAATCTTTTAAACCGTATAGCAACTCAAGCGCCACATTTGATCGCTCTACCTAGCAGGGGCAATTATTGCACTCCAACAATTCCCTCCCAATAATTGCACTCCTTGCAACAAATGGGAATCGAACCCGTGACATTGACTCTGATAACAATTGTAGGACTGAGCGCTTGACGTTTTACCAAAAGCTATAGCTGGTGGTTACGGTGCAACTCTAATCTTTTAAACCGTATAGCAACTCAAGCGCCATGGTTCGATCGCTCTACCTAGCAGGGGCTTGCACTCTAACATATTTGAACCGATCAGGCAATGCTTATTTGTGGATCCTTATTTGTATTTACTCTCCTTTGATTCATTTTCCAGTTATATTGCTTTGTATTGTATTGTTTTATACAAAATGGTATAGTTTAGTTTAAACTCGTAATATATTAATTCTGGATTTCAATTGACTCTGAATTTTTAATTTTATTGCTTTAGACTTTAGATATAGCACGCTTGGGTTGAGGAATTTGATCTATGGAAGGATTTGGTAAATGAAGTTTCAATAACAACCAAGGTTTTGCACAAGTTATACAAAACATAATACGTGGAACCAGTGAGGGGACTCGTGGGCCTGAAATGTTGCCAACATGGGTATTTACATATTTCGTTGAGTCAAATGATACTTTTGAAAGTGTATAATAGTAACGTCACTTTATTTTTTTACAGCTGGCAATTTTAATGACAAACATTATGCAAAAATACATGCGTGCTTCATCAAATGGAAAGGAGAACGATGGTAGAACTCACAACGAAGATTGAGATGCTAATTAGATTAAATTTATCAAGGAAAAAAAAGAATCTTTCTAGTTGTCATTTGTAAATAGTTAGTTTATTGTTGCTAGATAAGTAGAGATATATATATATAGGCATTGTGGATTCAGAAGTTCCATTTTATTTTTCAATGATCGGTATCATTTTGTTATATCGAGTTGTTATATTGGATGCACATCTTTTGTTATATTTCATTTCAAAGATGTTTGTATTCAATTGAAAAGTAATCATCTAGTTAATTGGGGGAGAAAATAAATAAAAATTGATTGGAATGCTTATAGTGCAGATCATGATTGCACCGGTCTAGAAACATTATAATGATCAGTTAATAAACGCTTCAAAAGCAAAGAAACAGAATCGATTTACACCGACCCTGTGACAGACAAATTCAATTGGTCCATAACTGCTTCTACAAAGGGGGAAATAGAATCGGTTCGACAAACCATTTGAAGCGGTCTATAACCGCATTTGGAAAAAGGAAGTAGAACCGGTTTAATATTTCGCTTGCGTTATCTACATTTTCAATCGGTTTGCAATCGCTCCTACAAATACTATTTGAAACGGTTGATTTAGATACACCACCGGTTACTATTCCACTACAATAGAGCCTAGGAGCGGTGGTATTTGAACCATTTCGAGAAACGCTTCTAAATTCGTAGAAGCATTTTTAAATCGCGAAATCTTTCAAATCCCGATTCTAAAGAGCATTTTTATTTGTAGTGTTCATTACTGTCATATGTCACCATGTGATTGGCAGACAAAAAATTCAAAACGATGCTGAAAGTTTATATGAGCGCCGATGTATTTTTGTTCACGGACACAATCATAAACTCCACAATTGACACCGTCGCCCCCTCCCTGCACCTCCACGCCTCGTTCGCAACATCGCACCCCCGTCAAACCGATGTGTCTGCTTTGTCCGGTTTGTATCCTCAATTTATGGTTGTAATTTTTTTTATTCAAGTGTGGATGTCATTGTCTCTCCTGCCATTGATTTTCTTGTACACCTTCCCAGTCCGCCACACCTCCCCTGTACTGCTGCACCTCCTCTATAGCGTCGTGCCAACCTTGCACTGTCGCACCTCCGTCTACATAGTTCGGTTCATAATCTCACCCTTGAATCTTGCTTCTTGTGATTTTCTATCATATTTTTTAAAATGCTAAAGACAAAACTAGTTAAGTATTTCTTTCCAGAATTCTAATAAGCAAAGTTTCCTTCACAAATTTGTCTTCACAACTAACATGGTTGTCTTTGTTATTCTTTCCGGTTCTTGTTCAATGGTGGGTCGTAAAAATATGTTGTCTTTGTTGGATGTGAACCAGGAGTTTATGACACATGGATAGAAACTTCTTTAAAAGTTAATGGATACAAGGGGTTGTTGTACATAAGTCTTTTAAGACTTAGAGAGAAGGCAGAAGTTGCTTTCCATACATTCAATGAGAAACAATCTTCATTCACAAATCTAAATGTGCAAACAAAAGTTCATCTCCAGCATCAAGTTCATCATTGGGTTCAAAAATGGAGAAAAAACTTTCACAGAATAACAGAACAAGTAAGTTGAAAGAGCTGAAGCAAGACTTGCTAGACCTCCTAATTAAATTGGATGATGTATTAATTAGTGAGTAAGGAGGAATATGTATGCATGGTAGAGTACATGGATGTTTGTGAGTCTCTATGTGTGATGGGGGAACTTGTTTGTTGGGACATTTTATGGGTACTTGTGATCTTAAATCATATTTGTTGAAGTTTTGATTAAGTGAGACATCATGTATGTCCAACTTACCTATACACAAATCTTGTTTTGCAACCGAGAAAATATTATTATCTCCATGTAGAATATTCAAGTAAATATTTACCATAATAACCAAAAAGTTAAACAAAATTTACAGAGACAAAATTTACAGAAACAGAATTTAAACAAAGTTAATCTTGTTCAAACTGATTTGTCGTTCTGATCTGATAGCCTGTGCTGATCTGATATGAACTCCGTTCTGATCTGTTTTGTTCTGTAGGATCTGTTCTACTCTTCTAACCTGAACTGATCTATTGTGAAACTCCAATCTGATCTGTTCACTACTGTTCTGTTCTTCTGATCTAATCCGGATTTCTGATCTGATCTGAGCTGTTTCACTTCTCTGATCTGATCTCATCTGTACTGTTTTGATCTGAATTGTTCTTGTTCTAATCGATCTATTCTGATCTGATATAAGCTGTTTCGCTCTTCTGCACCATGTTCTGATCTTGCTATGATCTGATTCATTCTACACATCTCAACTGATCTGATCACAACAGTTCATATGATTCATATGACAGGGAATACAATGGCATCCACGCTTGAATAAAAAAATTTACATCCCTAAATTCAAAGATTCCAGCGGTGAGAATACAAACCGGACAGCGGAGGCACGACGATTTGACGGAGTTGCGGCGGTGCAGACGAGACGTGAAGGTGCAGGGAAAGGGAGGTGATGACGACAATTGTGGAGTTTATGATTCTGATAAGTGAATTGAATTAATTTTTTTTCCTGTTAATCATTGGTGACACATGATAGTCACATATGAGGTGGAGAAATGGTTGTACAACATATCAGAATTGCCGGACCATATATTTGATAAATAGTTTTACCATATTATTTAAAATTATAATACCACAAGGAAAAATGCTCTCTGAACTCGCTCTGCCTAACTATGAAACATACATTGTATTTATAATGAAAATCTTTGAAAACTTCTTCGGGAATCTTGGTGGTTGAGGAGTCTTGATCAACTTTTGCTTTTGCTTTATGTCTTCATCAACTTTTGATAGTGGCATCTTTTGAAAAAGTGAACATCTTTTGATAATGGGAATCTTGCACATCTTTTGAAAAGCATTTGTCTTTGTCGGCCATGTTTCCTTTGCTTTTTCCTTTGCTTTTGATAGTGAATGTTGAGCTGTCTTTGTCGTCTTTTGATAAAGGAGAACACCTTTTGAAAACCATCAATGTTGCTTTTGATAATGGTGCACGTCTTTTGAAAAAGCCATGAAAAGTGGCACGCGTTTCACCGAGAAACATCTGGCCACAATTTTGAGCAGGCACGCGTTTCACCGAGATATATATATATATATATATATATTGAATGAAATTTAGTTTGATCTAAGTTTGGCCCTTAGGACACCCGGAAGGTTGTATCCCTTCATGAAAGGTTGCACCGAATCACGTAAAGTTATATTGGTTCATGAAAAATTACGTCAATACATGAATGGTTACATTTATTCACGAAAGGTTGCACTTGCTCATGAAATTATACTCATTCACGAAATGTTGCACTTTTTCACATGTGTATTAATAAATCATCTCTTTATCTGATCATTTGTTCACTGTTCTCCAGAAACCTGCATATGTAACTCATGACATCTTCCTCATCTTCCTTCTTTATTATTTTAAAGTTCTGCATATTTTTGTTCGCTGACATACCGAGATCGGTATGCTACTTTCTTTGTTTCGAATTCATTATATCTTGAAGACAATTGCCACAAACTTGTCTCAACTTACTATATTATGTTGTGTACCAAAGTTTAGACACATGAGAGATGAGTGGCCTATTACTTCTTTAGTCATGGTGACTCTTGTTTGGAAAACGGAGTTCCGACAAGTTCTTGAAATCATCAGCCTTAGGTCTGCCCTGCAAGAATCTGGATAACCTCATCCCAAATATGAACGAATCTACCAGCCTCAAGTCTGCTCTAATGGTGATCTAGGTTCTCAAGCTACGCCAAAAGCCCTTTATTCTTCATTTCTTTTTGTCCAGAAACATCGTAGTTACCTCATGAACAAGATTTAAAGATGATTACAAAGGCCATATATATTTCCTCCAAGTTCCTCAAAAAATGCTTCAAATTGTAGAAGCAGTATAACTGACAGATAGAGAATGCAAAAAGAAGTTGATAGAGACCCTCCAGTTCCTCTTATATTCCATCTTCATCTCCGCCTTTCTAGAATCTTGATACGAATTTTTCGCCGTCCGTCCATTGGACAAAAGGTAGGATATATATATTTGATTGCTAGAGAGGTGGACTTGTACCGTCCAATGTGGGTTGTCGTCATTCATCCCAACTCAATAAATTACATATCAAAATTAGATGTCTTTGTCCATCCAGCCGTTGAAAATATAGCGAAATTTTTTAAAAGGTCAGAGCAACCAAGCATTAGCCCGTTTTATATAAATCAATTCATCTGATAGCTTGAAGTAGCCAAAACTCTGGCATTATTTCCTTTATCCTTTAAGGAAATGAAGTTTAAATATTACAGCAACTGCGGTATGTTACTTACAGTATAAGACAACAATTATCATGAATTCAACGGTCATAATATAGCGGAACGAGTTGCCGCAATCCCCATCTCATGTATTAGTGGATTAAAAAAAACTTTGAAGAACTTTGGAATGAAATAGATGTATATTACTTTTTCCATGGTTTGAGGATGGAGAGTATTAATATGATAGCTATAACCAATACCAAACTAATCCCAATCATCATGCACTTTCTTGATTTTTCCTGCAAAGATTTCGCTGTTTGAAGAGCATCTGCCCCCATATGTACATGTTCCACTGCATTTTTCACCTGCACATTGTCGGAAAACCGCATCAAATTTTCGCCAAGATGCACAAGTTTTTTGTATGTGTACGACATAGTACTACATCCGTGTGATGCCTGAAAGTACCTGGCTCTCGATGTTATCTAATATTTCTCCTTGAGCCGCGACAAGCACAGCCATATCAAGGTAAATCTGATACAGAATGAAACATTAGTCAATCGATAACAGAAGATTTCGAATGAGTTTGTAGATAAATGGAGAGATACCTGGTGCAAATCGAGAAGCTTCTTCTCAATTTCCATCACAGCATCATGTCTTTCCTGAATCTCTTCCAGAGTATTCAGTACCTGAACAGAGTCAGACATATAAGAAATAGCCAGACAAATATACATGTGAGATGTTCTTGTACTGTTCTTTTTTTTTTATCTAGCTTCATGTTCACTCGGAGGATTCGCAGCTAGCTTACAAAACAAAGTATACATCATATATCTATATTTACCTGCCCGCGGCCCGTTTCGAGGATGGCCTTGTGGAATATTTGTTCACTGTTTCCGGTTTCAATCAGATGGTTGATGGTCTGTTAAGTTATTGAGTTCAGAATAAATATCATCCTCATTGCATGTGTATAGCCAAATTGTTACAGAACATAAAGTAGGCTCACCTCTTCATCTGGTCTAGTTCCAGTCACTGCAGAGTCGTCGAATTTTACGTGATAAGTTATTCGATAAATTGAATGATCCATAAACAAATTGGATCTGTGCAGATATATCTGAGCTAGAACACACCTGTCATCACCCTTCTCTCGACGACCTCACGATATTCATCGTCTATCTTCTGTCTCAAGGCCTGATGGAACAAAGAAAATATGTCAACTATATCAAACCTGAAAAAGTAGGCATGCTGATAAATTTCATCTCAAAACAAGGACCTGGAATTCATTCATGAGGTCTCGAAATTTTTTGGTCGAAGCACTGCAACATAGAAAATAAGTTCATCAGTGCCCCCAACACGAAATAAAGAAGCTAAAGAAATGTCCGACAGGCACACACTTTGTTATGATCATCCTCGACCGATCCATGGCAGTACCTTTTCCGCAACCAGGCTTCTTCCTGTTGGTTAAATTCTGAAGCAGTGAACATAATCACTTATCAGTATGTATAAAGAGATCTGTGGTACAGAGAGCCACAACTTAGTGATGGTCTGAGACATACTTCAACATTTATTGCTTCGATTTTCGATTTGACATTGAGTGCTACCTTTCCCACTTCATTGATATCTTTCTCCATCCGCTTCCTAATAGCTGGAAATATACCAACGTGGATCATGCAATAAACTATAAAGTGAGCTTTACGGTTCAAACGTATGGATTAATTTGTGGTTAAAAAAAATTGCACCTTTCATAGAAGATGCCTTCATAACTGTTTTTGAATCTTCGTTGGCTTCCTAAACAAAATAGCAGAACAAATGAAAGAATTTGAAGAAGCTATCTTTTGTAAGTTGTTGAACAGGGTAGACACCAGAAGATTTTCACTCCATCTCTAATAATATATATACCTTAAGTTTTACCAGTAGGTGGAATAGTTTCCCGACCTGCTTTTCGACCTCTTGTATCTACAATAAGAGAAAGAACAATACTCTCATCCGGAATCCCGGAACTCTGACTACTCGTGCATATCCCTTAATTTAAAACTTATTGGGTCAAAAGACCTTAGGAGGTTAGGCCGTTAATAGGCTAACATTTTCTTAAAAAAAAAAGAACAGTCAACACTCTAAGCCAAAGCATAATGACAAGAATCGACGATGCAACAGATAATGATCAATGAAGTATCACGGATTATGCAGGTTCGTTGTATATCCTGCCTGTTTATTAAAGGATTCCATCCCCATATCCGAGTTAGCATCAGGAACTCGTGTCCCCATCTCGATATCATGTTGATCTCCAAAGCCGGTGCCACCGTTGACAAACGAATCCTGGATGTGTTCCAATCATAAGATATTATGATGTTAATGAAAATTAATAGAAAGGGGTTGAAATATTTGGAAAACAAATAATAGGTGCTGACGACTCATTCTTAAAATAAAGCATAAATTTCTCAAGTCTGGGGACTAACAACTTGTTTCACAAAATTAAATTATACGCTGAATCGGGCTTTTAGACTTTCCGAACAAGATTTGTAACATAAAACAATTGGTTCTTATCAATTTAAATCCATGCCCAAGTGAAACTTCGACCCCAAACATAAGTTCAGTATATATTACTTCGCCTTCAATCCGCACCAGAACAATACAGCATACATGAAAAAGAATATGTAAAACCAGACAAAAGGCAACGAAAATAGTCATAGTACTAAACCAACAAACATATATATAATAAAATGATATCATACAGGAATCATAATTATGTAGCAGTACTGACCGTCAAGAGGTCGTTCATCGGTCTCAGCTTTACAATACCTGTTTGAAGTCGTATCTCTGTATGTGTGCATATATATATATATATATGTGTGTGTGTGTGTATGTGTGTATATGTGTGTGTGTGTGTGAAATGTAATCATGTGCGTTTACAAAGCATGGTGCGGCAGTGGCCGGCGACAAATAATCGGACGGGAAAACTAAGGAAGTGTGTCTAATGAGTATTTTTTTAAAAACATTCGTATCCAGGCGTTACAAACGATTGTAGTTCCAGGAATCTTTCAAAGAATGTCTTCTGATTAAATTTATAGAATCTATATATGAGTATAACTATATTATCACGTTTTATGTTAAATTCTGTAAGAAAATTTAGACGTTATGTTCAAATTAAAAGCTGTAGAAGTTATGTTTTATAGAGGTAACTAATATTAAAATAAGAAAAAAGTAGAGATGATTTTGTTGTTTATGATAAATTAATTCTTTTTTCAATATTTAATATTAATATAAGAAAATTAAGCATATATGATAAAATCGAAAAACAGCAGATCGCGCCTAAACTGAATCAGCATGGAGCAGAGCGCACATGATCTGAACGAATAAAAACATGAGCTGCAATAACCCTAGTTTTTGAAAGATTTTAGCATCGAAAAGTAGATCGGGTATAATAATAAATCATACGAAAACCACCCGAATTACTCTCTGAAAATTGAAAGAAAAATCTAGTTTTAAAACATGTATGCGTGAATGCAGAAAGCAATAAAATCAGTACGCTGGAATTTGTTTATGGAAGTTCGGAGCTCAATCTCCTATATCTCCCCTTCTTACATTGTTGCAAGGTTTCACTAGAAGACTTTGATTATTACAGCTTCTGTAATAGTCCGATCCTAACAGCCGCACTGTGAGAACTCCTAGCACACCACGCTACACACCAGCCCACAAGTTGTGTGAGCTGCATCACTAAAAACTTGTTTAACGTCTCTGTTCAAAGACTACGTTTGAATTTGTTTTGGGGTGATTCACTCAAATATCTGTTAGGATCAAGCGGTTAGCACTAGACCAGAAACTATAGATGTTAACCAAGGTGCAACTTTATTTCCTTATAATATGGCGGTGTAGAATGCACATGTTATGTGCATTAGGGTTCTGCTATTGGCTCATGAGTCTGGGGAGGTGTCTGTCTAACTGCTGATGTTGTCTCAATTCCTTTAGAGATTAGTCTATCCTTTCCCTACCGCCAGCTCTATCCCAACAGAGATAGTATTATACGTTAAGATCTCGTATCACACTTTTACAGCTCACATGGCCAATCGATCAAGTGGAGCAATGTCAGTAGTTTAACGTACGAGAACTTTCCACGAGGTCACATATCCACATACTGCTCTCACCCATGCACGCTTAACTCAACATAATCTATTCAGCTCTCGGCTCTCACATGTGAGTGAATCTGTATGTGTGGGATTTACAGTAAGCTCACTCTCTCAAATATTAACTCTCATACACTGAGAAATGCTTCTACCTAACCTGATATCTTCATCATCTTCCCAAGTTGTGCAGTCGACTATAGTGATTTTGAGTTTAAGCTCTTGGCTGTGCACCAGCTCACACGTGGGCACCAGCTGCCACCTGTGTGTACCAGCTCTCGATTGTTTCACATGCCCTCGCTCTATGCTTCATCACCTCAGCTCACGATATATAAAGCCTCTGTACTGATGTTACTGTTGGACACAGGTTTCTATCCGTTGAAAAGCTTTTGTAAAGTTTCTGACAATGTTGTACCTTGTGTCCTTCATCATTTATTGCGTTTGCAGGCTTTGTTGACTTTGAACATGTGAGCTCTGTGTCGATAAGATAAATTAGTTTGTCTTCTAGTATTCTGAAAAAAGCTTGTATAAACTAATTCGTCTTAGTTGATCTCCTTCTGGTCTGGTCGAAGCTTCGTTCTGATCTGATCTGGTCTGGTCAAAGTTTCGATCTGATCTGTCGTGCTCTTCTCTAAGCTGCTCTGACCTGATTTGCTCTAAGATGTTCTAAGCTGATCGACTCTCTCCTGATTATATCTATGATGCTCTGTTCTGTTAAGCTCTAAGCTGATTCTTCGTTTCTCTATGCTGACTGCTCTTGAACTCATATTATCTGTTCTACTTGTCTGTTCTCCTCTGAGCTAATCTAGTCTAAGATGATCTTGCTTTGTTATTTCATCTTAGACCTCTAAGTTGATCTGATCGATGTCTATATTCTATGTTGTTCCAGCTTAGGCGTCCTGAGCTGATATGAACCGATTCTGCTCTGAGCTGTTTCAACGCTTCTCATCTAAGCTTCTCTTGTTCTCATATGTTCTTATCTGCTCTAAGCTGATTCTGTCTGAGCTGTTTATCTAAGCTGATCTCCCGATCTGATCTGGTCTAAGCTCTGAGTTGTTCTTATAAACTCTAAGTTGATCTGATTCTCTCTGTGTTTCTAATCTGATCTGAACTGTTTCTGATCACTGAACTGGTTCGTCTCTAAGCTGATTCTAATATGATATGTTATTGAGCTTCAACTGATTTTAGCTGATTTTGTTCTGTTTTGCCCTGAGTTAATTCTGAATTGCTTCTTTGAGATGATTCTATACTTCATCAAAATCCAGATCTGATCTGTTGCACAGATCCAACAATATATAATGTATTAAATAAAAAATTTTACCATGACACAATTTCTATTGTATACAAAAAAAAAATCTTAATGATATAATAATATATGTAGTATAAATAGCTGAATAGAACACTAGCTACCTATGAACAAAAAACAAAGTTAAAAACTTCTTATTTCGGAACACTATATATATCGTGCGAGACCCTCTCGTGGATCATATTTTGTGAGACGGCTTACACCTAAGAAAAAATATAATTTTTTTGAGGCTTGATAAGCTTGGATGTCCTCTGCTGGACCAGCTTGGGCGTCCCCTTACTGTTCCAGCTTGAACATCTCCTCAATCTGCACTTAGTTCGTTGGTATCAGCTTGCGTCCGATCTGCTCCAGCTAGCTTCATCAGCTTGCAGCTGTTCTGCTACAGTGCTCTTCTTCTTCGGCACGCAACTGATCTCTGAACCAGCTCGCTTCTAATCCGAACCAGCTCTCGTCTAATCTGAACCAGCTCGAGTCTAATCAGAACCAGATTTGGCGCCTGCGCACTAGATTAAAATGTTAGAAACTTAATATCAAGTTTTGTTTTTATCAAAATTCAGATTTGATCTGTTATATAGATCCAATATGATCATAGATTTATGGTGCTGTATATGAGAGATTATCATAACTACAAGAATTTGGAAGATGGCAAATGTTCATTTACTAATGAAAATAAGATAAAAATCACTTTCCTAAAAAATGTGGAAGTTTCTGGTTGAAAAACAAGACCGAAGCACTGATTTAAGGCCCCAAAATTAATTATCGACAATTTTGATATTTTGAGAATGATTATTAGTTGTTAAATAACAATAATTATTACTTATGCCAAATAATTACTGATGTATGTTAAAAATATGTATTTTGTAATTTCGAACTTATATAAAATACATGTTAGAACTATAATAGGACATGAGTGCTAAAATTGTACAAATCCTGTATATTTTTGGACTCTAACTCAATTAATGTACACATTAGAAGTTTTGGGCTTTGTCTATTAAGTTAATTCCAATCTTCTGCGGTGGATACAAATTCTTTCATCTCAATTTGTACAACGTGGGATGACATATATAGATGTAATATACTTTATTAGAATAAATCAACCTGTATCTATGATCAAGCTGATGTTTAGAGGGGTTTACTCGTGGGGTTTAATTAGATATTTACTGTGCTTTCTTGGTGCACTTTTGTGAGAAGGTAAGATAATATAAGCTTTAAGTGTTCAATAAAACCTAATGTTAATTTAGTTAAGTGACTCGGTACAAAAAAACACAGCTGAAATTTTGGACCAAACAAAAACTTTATGTTCAGATGTACAAAGCCCCGCCAACCAACACTATCTAATAATCAACAGCAATTATCAACCAATTACAGAGCTGTTGAATGGAGAAATTGGTCGGAATCTGTGAGGGGCTTGCCAATGTATTGCGCCGCTGTCGCAGACACACGATCAATCTGAATATATCAAACAAATAAATGAGATTTTATGCATCCTAAATATGAAGGAGACATGAATAATTTAGCTTCAATATGGTATGATTCATTGTTGGGATATCAGGGAAATTAGTATGTATATATGTGAGATAACACCTCAGCATAATATCTCAAGAATATAACTACTAAATTGACAAGATGGATACAAATATTTATAGTGGTTTGAATCACCTCTTCTCTCAAGTGCACGTTTTCTGCACGCAGTTGTCGTCCTGTGTCGGACATTTCTAGTATCAATACAACTAAGGCATGCAACATTCTTGATTTGCTCCATCAGGCTCGTGTTTTCGGCCTTGAGTCTTTCGTTTTCTGCATGGAGCTCCATGTTCTCAAGGTGGCCATGTTGCCCCTGATGAAAATGAAAGCAAGAAAGTATCATTTCAACGTAAAAATAATCCAAAGATAATATAATATATATTCGAAAAGCATAGGGTTTCATACCTTAAGCTGTGTGCGCTTGTTTTGGAACCAATACTTCACTTGCTGCGGCTCCAACCCTAGCTCAAGGCTCAGTGCTCTTCTTTGTCTGTAGTCCGGGTTAGGCCAATCTTTGAAAAACCTGATAATTTTGCACAATTCATATTGACTTTGGCACTACACATGCACAATAGAATATTCATCTTACGACTCCAACTCTTGGATCTGATGCTGGGTGTGCCGCCTTCTTTTTGGTTGTACTTCCTCCTCTCCATTTAAGTTAAGATCAAATTGGTAAATATCTTTGTCCGCCATCCTTCTTGAAACAATCTGAAATCATTTCCCTCCTGGGGTTTGAGTTATCAATTCAAGATTTAATGGAGTTAAAGTAAGATATATATAACAGATCAGTCCTTGCCCACTTTTGGCTAAGGCAACCCTTTGCAGATCAAAGAGATGGACAAATAAAATTCTTATTTTAAAATTTTTTATTCGATATGTCATTGATGCTGGATTGTGTACTTATATACGAGATTCAAGAAATTAAACACAAGAATTTTTTGACATTATGAAGCTACGACTTATTTATAACCTTAGTATCCTTTAATGCACCGAAGAATGAGAACCACAAGAGAAACTGAAACGTCAGGTAAATATAGAAAAGCAAGATAAAATGGAAGAAGATAAGCGAATTAGCGATTGATAATGAAAGTGAATAGAAAATACATATATTTATAGGGGGGAAAGGTGATATTGTCGTAACCTCGGAAATAAAATTAAAGAAGGCGACAAAATGCATTTAGTTTTTAGATTTCGTATTTACAAAATCGTAATTAGTAATAATTCGCCATCCTTAGAAAAAGAAAAGGACAAAATATCTTTCGGAAAGGTATATTATTGCGCTTACTAAAGGACTTATTCAAACATCCTGCTTGTAATTTGGTGTGATTCTTGGCAAGGATTGTTGGAAATCATAATTGTCCATGTTCGGGAGGCAGGAAATAAAACACCATTTTGGTAAGTTTAATAGATAATTAAGTTACACAGTATACACAAACTAAGTTTTTATAATGTAGTTCCCACTCAATTTTCAAAACGTCTCCATAAACCTAACTTTTATTGGAGAGATTTATACTAACGAAAATCATATAAACAAATTGAGAAGTGTAAAGTGGTTATGGATTTGAAATCCTCTACTTCACTTGATGTTACAAATTGTGCTACATTTTACTCAAACAAGCTAAGTGGATGTGAATTATTAAAAGCTAAAATGCCCAAATATTGGACAAAACAAAATAAATAAATCACATTTAGAATATCCAATTCATTTCACTTTTTTTTAAAAAAAAATCCACAATATACTGTTTTTATCATCTATCGTACTTGATATAATGTTTTCAAAACAAAAAATTTAGATAAACGAATGTTATGCCTATAATTTACTGTATTTTGTTAATGTATACATAGTGTATACTGCACGTTGGATCTGGAAACAGATCAATCGTAGTTTGATGAACATAAAACTTGCTCTTATGTTTCTAATGCGTCTACTTGAGTGCGTAGATCTATCTGGAAGCAGACGAGAGCCTGATGGAGTTTAGAACTTATCGGTTGATCAGTATAAGTGAATAGTTTAGCTCAATTAAGAAGAAAGATTCAGAACACTTCAGAGAAAGAGCAGAACAGATCATAACAAAATAGGTTCAGAATAGTTCAGCTGAGAATAAAAAAACAATAATAGTTGAGAACATAATAGTATAGAAAAGAATATAACAAAGTAGTTCAGTGAATAGATCAGATTGGAGCTATGCATTAGAGCAGAGCGGAACAGTTTAGTGTATCAGTTCAAAACAGAACCTATTGAACTGAACTGATCGACAGCACAGGCTATCAGCTCAGACGAACAAATCAATTTGAACAATATTAACTCGAAAAGTGATTCAAACTGATTTTCTCCGTACGATAAAGATCATTTGAGAGTGATCAAAGATCACAAATAGCCTCAATTACTCCTGTACGAATAAAGGACGACAAGTACACAGAGTCAGAACTTTGCAGAAGATTTGCAACGGGAAGAAAACTTGTGTCCAACGTTCATATCAGAACAGAGGCTATAAATACAACTAAACTGAAGCGAGAGAAAGATGTAGTGACATAAGTGCAACATTGAAAATGAGACGAGAGTCTCAGAATAGTCATTGGATTGCTTTGAATATCATTAAATAGACGTTATAGCATGTGAGGATATGTGAGAGTATACACTATAACAGATTGAAACTCTCATACACACTTTCACTCACATATAAGAGTTGGGCTTAAATAGATTAAATGAGTGAACACAATCATACAAAGCTGTCTTGCACAAAAACGTTAAACTTCGTGTCTGTAGTCTTAGCATAGAAATGTTAAACATATGCTATTTTGAGTCTAGAAGTCTCAATTTGGACAAGTGTGGTAAGTCCCAGCAAAACAGAACCTATTGAACTGAACTGATCGACAGCACAGGCTATCAGCTCAGACGAACAAATCAATTTGAACAATATTAACTCGAAAAGTGATTCAAACTGATTTTCTCCGTACGATAAAGATCATTTGAGAGTGATCAAAGATCACAAATAGCCTCAATTACTCCTGTACGAATAAAGGACGACAAGTACACAGAGTCAGAACTTTGCAGAAGATTTGCAACGGGAAGAAAACTTGTGTCCAACGTTCATATCAGAACAGAGGCTATAAATACAACTAAACTGAAGCGAGAGAAAGATGTAGTGACATAAGTGCAACATTGAAAATGAGACGAGAGTCTCAGAATAGTCATTGGATTGCTTTGAATATCATTAAATAGACGTTATAGTGTGTGAGGATATGTGAGAGTATACACTATAACAGATTGAACTCTCATACACACTTTCACTCACATATAAGAGTTGGGCTTAAATAGATTAAATGAGTGAACACAATCATACAAAGCTGTCTTAGCACAAAAACGTTAAACTTCGTGTCTGTAGTCTTAGCATAGAAATGTTAAACATATGCATTTTGGAGTCTAGAAGTCTCAATTTGGACAATGTGGTAAGTCCCAGTTGAGGTTGTTTTGTGCAAGCTATGTTTCAAAGCCTTCTAGTGAAGTTTTCCAGTTCGGAAGAAGGGGGTACTTAGAAGCAGTGGCTTTGAACTTCCAGAAACAAATGATGAGTACTTATTTACTGCTTTGATTCATACATATTTATAAAATGATCCAACAAAAACTTTCAAGAACCATAATTATTGCAACTTATTGTGTAAAGGTCTTTCTGTTCCGTGTTGTTCTGTTGTTGTTTTTAAAATTCACGATCTGATCTTTTTCGATCCTAACACTGCATTTAATTTTCAATAATTCATGCAAATATTGCCTGTTTGAGCGATGTGCAACTAAAGTTGGGGCACGTATCTAGATGATTTGATCTGGGACAATATAGAATTTGGGCGGCTAATATATTAAATGAATGCATGGAGAGATTCTGTTTATGTATGGAATTATGTCATTTTCAATATTTGAAATCCTACCATTTAAAAATTTTTGTTTTAAACAATATTTTGGTCATTTAACTAGTCAACATTTAATCTTTGTGCTACATAGTTAATTTTCTTTCTCGAAAGGAATGCTAACATATATATGATCGGGTATTACTAATATATATGTAGCATCCAAGATATTTGTTTTTCTTAGATAATGTTAAGAATAAAATTCTAAGTTTTTGTGATAAAAATCGGCTCATAAATACGAAAATTATATCAATCCCGACCTAATAGCATTTTGAGCCAGATCAGAGCTCAACTGAATAAAAACTCACATTAGAGCAGTATGTTAGAAGTCCACAAGATGAGAAAAACATTTCAGATCAGATTAAAAGTGCAGTCAAATCAGCTTGGGATTTCAGTTCATGACAGAATAGATCAGATCAGAGAGCAGATCAGATTGGAGCTTCGTTTGATAATCAGATCAGAGCTGAATTTGAGGCATTGACTTGAGAAACCCTTTATAGTTGTTGAAAAACTCGAGAAAACAATCAGAATATACGAGAGTTTATATTATATGAGGATTACATGTTTCACCAAAAAGAATATGCATTTAATGAAGCAGTACAATAATAAATGTGCATTAATTACTTGGAGACAATTGTACGAGGACTCGTCGACTGAGTCTAATGGTAGTATTTATTACTATTTGAATTCAAAAACCAATTAACACATACAAAAGAAGTAAATTAGCCTACACACAGACCCCCTCTCGAATGATCTGTTTCAGCTTGACGGAAGATGTATCACGGTAATTCAAAAATCATTACTCTTGACGGAAGATGTATCACTGTAATTCAAAAATCATTACTCGACGGAAGATGTATCACTGTAATTCAAAAATCATTACTCTTCCTATCTTCATAATATGAGCTGAAAACATTTTAAAAGCCTTTAAAATTTTGTAGCACCAAATTTTTCAATTTAAATGCTCTTACAAGAACAACCTTGTAACGACCACAATTTTCAAAATAGAAATTTCCAAAATTTACGGGATCAAATTGAAAGGATCCAGAAATCATAGCAGAAATAAATCAATGAATCGAATAATTTTGGGACTAAAACAGAAATTCACAAATATTCCAGCTCGCATCTCAGGAGAAAGCAGATCAAGGCTGAATATATATGCGATATATTTATACACTTTCCAACTTAGTTGAGTACAAAATACAGGAAAGTTATACATGAAGTGATTGCACAAAATTCTATAGACTCTCATAACTTTCAATACAACTGAACAAAATAGGAAATATATATCAGCACGGAAACGCATGTTCCATGATAAAAACCTCTGATCTAATCCAGTCCGCGCCCACCAGCAACTTCTAAAATTGATCACCTGCACTTAGGAAACTTAGTGAGCCTAAAGGCTCAACAAGCAAATCTGGATAAAACAAGAGCAGGCAGTACAGGCATAAAATACTTTAAACTGTAAACTGAAAGCTGGAGCAGGAAACTGCAAATTGTAATGCATTAAGCTGCAAACAATACTCTGTAAAAGAAGTAGTTTATCTTTCTTGAATACTCGGTTATAAAGCAACCAACCGTATTCCTCTTTTAAAGTTTAAATGTGAACGAAAGCTTTTCTTTAGGTCCTCTATTCGCTTGATCAAGCTTAACTGGTTCCAGGTGGAGCGAGATCCAACCACTAAGCTATTGGTCACACGCCCTAATCATTAATTCTGTTGGCAGGGCACTCCGGTCCGTCGACTGATTACCACACACCTTCTGTTGACCATCTGATTTTCGTCACAAAACTTTTGAAATAGACTTTTTTTAAACATTCTGTAATCTTTCTTTTCTTTCTGTAAATCTTTATTTTCTGAGAACTGCTTTTCTACGATCTGAAACAGATCGATTTTTTATATGGTTTGCTATTTTAAAACCCTCTTGATGTTCGACAGCTGCTGGGAGTTCATCGGTTTCAATTGAAGAAGAAAACTGGAATCAGCTCGTACTATGAACAGTACGCAAGCGTACCAAATTAGAATAGAAAATCAGATCTGGGCTATTTGGTCAACTCAGATTAGGAAAATTCAACATGACTTAAATGAGCAGATCAGGTTACGACAGTCAAAAAAGTGAACTCAGCTCAGACTACGAAATCAGATCACAACATAAGACAGCTCAGAGAAAGGAAACAGATCACGGATAATGAACAGCTCTGGGAAAAATAGATTGCGAATAATGAACAGCTCTGGAAAACAGATCACGAACTTAGCTCAAAGATTTCCTTAGTCTGAAGAATCAAAAATATCTAAGGAAAATTCCAGAAACAAGAAACACGTAAGCTACTTGTAAGCTACTGACACAAAATGCCTAAACTGCTCGTAAGCTGCTTGTGAGCTACTGACAGAAAAGCACGTAAGCTGCTTGTGATATGCTTTGAAGAACATCCCAGAAAACTCAGTAAGAAACAGGAACGAACATCATAAAATATTTCTAATCTGCCCTAAGCTGAGTCGTTCTGCTCTTGAGCTGATTCTGCATTTCTCATATGCTCTAAACTGCTCTAAGTTGATCGACTCTGTATCTCTAATCTGAAGCTGATCGACTCTTTACTGATTCTTTCTGTGCTGTTCTGTTCTGTTTGACCCTTAGTTGATCTGTTTTAAACTCTAAACTACTCTAAGCTGATCTGAAGTGCTCTGTGCTTCATTGATTCTCACTGCGCTGTACTTCGTAAGTGAGCTAAGCTCTTCTTATATTGTACAGCTGATCTGATCCGTTGAACTGTAATCTGAATTCTGCGCTGCACTTGATTTCTGAACTAAACGCTGTTCTCCCGAGCTGAAGCCTGCTCTGAACTTTCTTCTGTGCTGATCTTTGCTCTAAGCTGGAACAGCTTAGACGTCTGCTGGACCAGCTTGGATGTCCTCTACTGGACCAGCTTGGCGGTCCTCGGCTTGATAAGCTTGGATGTCCTCTGCTGGACCAGTTTAGTCGTCTGCTACCGTTCCAACTCGGATATCTCCTCAATATGCACAGTTCGTCGCTTTCAGCTCGCAGCTATTCTGCTACCGTGCTCTCTTCTGTTCGCAGCTGAT
>KV018097.1:41630-71993 GCA_001598015.1 Dorcoceras hygrometricum | reverse complement strand
TGTACTCTGGCCAGAGATTTGTCACACTATTATCTCCTCAGATAGCACAGGAGGATATCCAGCACAGGCGAGCGATGAATCCTCGACAACGAAGCATCGACTCCTACATGCATCTGGACCTCACCCAAACCAGCCACCTGATGATCCCAACTGAGTCGGTAAACAGGTCAAAGTGAGGCACCTATCATGTAGAGTCATAATGACGTTTCGAGTAATAAGGACTAATCTGTACAACCAAGACCTCGGACTTAATCCACTCGACAAATGGTAACCACTTGGAAAGTCCGAACGAGGGTAGTTCGATAGATCACCAGGTCACTATTCATCTGCATGCTTAGAACATCACTATGTTCCCTACCAATGAAACGTGGTACTTCGTATCGTAGATGCTAGTCTCAAGCTCGGGCGGCCCTTATCCTCTTTTGGACGGCCCAATCGACCAGGAACATGTTTAGAATACACAGTGACTATTAGATGTGTTTCATGATAGCCATCAAATCCACTATCACATCTAACATACACTATAGTGCATTCAAGGTCTTTATCCAACAATTGTAATCATAATAATGAAGATAAAGAATGACATAAAAGAGTGCGAATTTTGTAAATAAAGATCGTATTACATAGAGTCAACAAGAGCCCACACGCCATAATTTAGCTAGTTGGGCACCTACTCTAACAGTTCCTACGTACATCCAGCAGTCTTTTCAAACAAAAATTTAGCTTTATTTTAACAGTACGAACCGCTTGCGTGCGATCTATGAATCAAATATTTTATTGTAAAAGGGCAGGGGAATGAAGGAGCTAGGCAGAAGTTTCCCGTCATATTTACAGTTTTAAAGGAAGTTGTTTCAAATTTTTATGCTATGTGGCAAATATAAGACAGCCGGTCATAGTCTACGGGAGTGTGGATATCGGTAATTGGACCGGGGTGCCCCTCCAACAGAAAATATTAAAGGGCGATAGTTCGCCATGGGCGTGATATCAAATGAGCTTGATCAAGCGACCCAACCTAAATAGAAGCTTCCGCGCCACATTTCATACAAAAACTTTCTATGGTTATTCTATAACCGCAGTTTACCAAAATGTTGTTTAATGCTTCTTCCTTTAAATTAAAGCTTATGTTAGTTTGTGTGAGCTTTGTTATACCCAGATTACCTGCTGAGCCCTATGCTCACTAGATTTCATGGTTGCAGGTGAGGATGTTGTTTGAGAGCTGGGGCAAGCGTGAGCTGGAGCAGAGGGGGATGTGTGTTTATCGACGTCCTGCGTTTCCAAGCTGTTTCTTTATGCTGTATCATTTCTAGTTTCCGCGTTAAAAATCGAGTTGTATCAAATTGTTGCACTTCGGATTATGTTCTAGACTTATTTTGAATTATCTATGTGAAGAGATTTCATGATAGCCTTCGTGTTTCAGTTAGTATTCTTTTGAGCTATTTTATCCATATCCTGTGCTATGAACAGTTTGCCATTTAACTGTCCAGAGCTGAAATCCTTATCTCGAACCAGTACGCTCTCGTGCTGGAAATCCTCTGAGCTGATCCTGCCCGCGTGTTGCTACGCTTCGAGCTGATCCAGCTCGCATGTGCTTCACTCGGACCAGCTTAGGTTCCTGCTGGTCCATTACAGTATCTGCGAGATTAATCCTTCAGTTTTTTTAAATCGTATAATCACCCCTATCATATATATTCTTGGAAAATTTTTGAAAAATCCGAGAATGGAGTAATCTTTCCGTAACGCTTTTGCTCAAATTGAGATTTGAATTCAAATCCAAATTCAAATTAGAATTTAATTTATTTCGTAATTCGAATTCAAATTCAAATTCGAAATTAGAAATTCAAAATCGAAATTTGAATTGGAATTCAAATTGGAATAAATTCAAATTCGAAATTATAAATACAAAATCGAACTTTGAATTCCAATTTGAAATTCGAAATTCAAATTCAAATTTGAAATTCGAAATTCAAATTAAAATTTGAAATTCGAAATTCAAATTCGCAATTTGAAATTCCAATTTGAAATTTGAATTCAAATTTCGAAATTGAAATTCAAAATTCGAAATAAAATACAAAATCTATATTTTTCTAATTTATCTAAATTATGAAACTACCTATTTTTTTAAAAAAATCAACTTTGTTTTTTTAAAAAATCAGTTTTAAATAATGACCCGTCCCGTAACCGTCTACCATGGTTATGGGCCCGGTTTCATTATTTCTCTACCCTAACAAAAATGGGTCAGGCCCGGAACCGGTCTGAAACGGACGCGTGGCCACCTCTACCACTACTTATAGTGACGAGCCAAGTTTCAGGATTTTGTTACCCAAATCCGTTGGGTAATACTTGGAAGTGACTCGGACTAGACCTGGCCATGGGCCGATTTAGCCCGTGACTTGACCCGACCTAGACCCGGACCGAGGTCAACGTGATGGTTAACCGGATCAATGAGTTTGACCCGGAATCGGACCCAAACCGTGGGACATATTGATCGGTTAAGGGTTGCGAACTCCGAAACCCGTTAACCCGTCGGTTCCGACCCATCGAATCTGGACTCGTTATATAGCCGTCAGCCACGGTTATGGTCTCGGTTTGGTTAATTTCGACCCTAACCTGGCGGTTCCGGCCCAAACCCGACCTGAGGCCACCTCTGGCTCTAGACCTGGCCACGGGCCGATTTAGCCCGTGGCCCAACCCGGACCCGAACCGGGGTCAAGGGCCGCTTAATCGATTCAACGGGTTTGACCCGGAACAGGACCCAAATCGTGGGAGATACGGGCCGGTTACGGGTTGCGATATCTGCAACCCGTCGACCCGCGGAACCTACGAGTCGGCTAAATATTAAAAAAACCAAAAAGGCAAAAAATGAAATCAACGGTCGATCCATCGCGTCTGGGCCGGTTTAGACCCGATGGGCTGACACGGCGGGTCGAACGTTAGTATATAAAAAAAAACCACACAACGATTGACTCGTCGGGTCTGACCCGCCTCGGATCGACGGGTTGACCGTTTTTTCAGAAATATTTTTTACCTATAAATACACCTACTCCTTTCAATTTATTCCACATCGACTCACTTTCAATCTTCTCTCTCAATCTTTCATCTCTCTATATCATATTCTTATCTCTCAAGTTCTTAATCTTTTAAACTCTTTCAATCTTATAATTTCTTAAGCTCTCCTAAATCCTTAATTTCTTATTTTTTTAATCTTTCAACTATATACTACATTATAAATGGCGGAATCAAGTCGTCGTGATGGTCGTAAGAAAAAGTCTATTGTCCACCCTACGACTGAGTTTTTCCATTAATGATCGACGATCTTGAATTTCTATTCTCCGACAATGAGAATACGCAACAAGAAGTTGAAGCCCAACCAACACACCCACAAAGTCAAGGGACTCAAGGCAACACAATGATACTGTCGGTGCCTACGGTATAGTTGGTGGGCGGTCAAAATCTGATATCTTCAACAAACATTATGATAAGGTGACAATTCCCTCTGGTGATCTGCAGCAATTTGTAAATATTGTTCAAAATCCTATAAATGACAATATGGAGGAGGCTATGGCACATTGAACCGGAACATCGAGAAGAACCATCATGTGGAAATTGGTATTTCTAGAACAAATACCTATATTTTCATCTCAATCTGGTAACGACTCAACTTTTTAAAATTTTTTTAATCTCAATTTAGGAATGAAACTGCCAGATTTGTTGCGGTAGAACAATATTCATTTAGTTTTGGTGATAAATTATCTTTTGAAAATTGGCTTTCATCTAGTGTTATTCCTGCAATTAGACGCATCCCACGAAATACACTTAAACGCACCATTCATAAAGAATTGATTAAAGAATTTGCTAGTTTAGATAATAAAGTTTCTTTGTGTTCTGATATTGGAGTGATCATTGGCAATCGTGTTCATACATGAGAATTACTTGTCATTGTATTGATAGTGCATGGAATAAACGTTTGTTGCATATCGCTGTTTCAATGATCCACACACCGCACAAAATATTTCTCATCTTATGTTTATTATTTTAGAAGAATATGGTTTGACTTCAAAATTTTCAATTTCGTTTGATAATGCAAGTGCAAAAACTTGTAGTATTGATGGACTAATTAGACTATGTCAACCATCGTTAGATGATAAATTTTTTCATACTAGATACACATGCCATATTTTCAACTTGTGTGTGCAAGATGGTTTTAAAAGTTTAGAACTTTATATAAGACAAATTAGATCTGTAATTCATTATCTGTGGACACATCCCAAGTTATGAAATAATGGGGTTAATTTTGTGAAATAAATGGCATGAGACAGAAACAGTGTGCACGTGATGTTCCAATACGTTGGAAATCAACGTACTATTGTTGTCCACGTTCGAATATAAAATTTACTATGTGCATTTTTTGGACAAATTATCCAATCGTATCATATTTATTTATATTCACATCAATTGAATATCAACACTATATGTGAAATTTTAAAAGTTTTTAATGATGTCACTGACTAACTTTCTGGGTATATTATCCTACATGTCATTTTGTTTTAACACATCTTTGTAATGTTGCATGTACTTTTGGTGAACATTTAACTTCTAATGATCCTGCATTAGTTGAATGCATTCTTTTTATGAAAATAAAACGGGAAAAATATTTTTAATAATTTTTTATGTGCTGTAGTTTTAGACCTAGACTTAAATTAGATGGTTTCGGAGAATTGCTTACATTAAACTATGATTCATTTACTAACGCATGTCCTTCTTCTTCCATGATTTTGTTTAGTGTTAAAAATAATTTAACTGAAATTTTTAATGAATATAATGAGAAATCACAAGTTGGTACATAAACACAACAACTCATCACCTCTAGTAGCACCACATCGACAATGTGACGTTCGAAATACTGAGATGGTGGTGTCAAAAGACGCAAGTATATCTCATTTTGTCTATAATGACAAAGGAGATTTTTGAATGTCCTGTTTCTACAGTTGCAGGGGAGCAATCTTTTAGCATGAGAGGCAACACGCTGGACGAGAGGAGATCTACTATTAGGGCGGAGAATTTTGAAGCACAATGCCTTCTTAACGATTGGTCGAGAGTTGCCACAAGAACACAAGATAGCCGAAATGATACAAATGACGACGAAGACATCGAGGGCACTTCTAGAATAACAACTGGAGGAGGCACAAGTGATTAGATGAATTTTCCCATTTAATTCGTCTTTACTTTGTATTGTAATTTTAACTTGTTTTGTATTGTTATTCAATTATATTTATTTTTTGAAATTATTATACTTCAGATTTCAAATTTAAATATAAATTATTATAGTTTTAAATTCAAATTCGAATTCAAACACAAATTAAAATTCGAATTCGAAATTTAAAATTTAAAATAAAAATTCAAATTCAAATTGGAATTTAATTTGAATTAAAATTCGAGATTCAAAATTCAAAATTCAAAATTCAAAATTAAAAATTAAAAATTAAAAATTAAAATTCAAAATTCAAAATACAATACGATATATTTTCGGTGGTAAACAAAGTACATCCGAATTTCTTCAACCCCTCGGATATTTCCCAACCACCGCTGCTTCCTCCGATGGGTATCACCTCCGCCGACGGCGATTCCGAATCCGCCAGCCTCTTAGTGCCTCACCCACCTCCGAAAATCCCCAGGGATTCGTTCCACTTGGCTTACGCAATCTACTTCACTTTGGGCGCGGGCTACCTTCTCCCATGGAACGCATTCATCACTGCTGTTGACTACTTCGATTACCTGTACCCCGATGCCTCTGTTGACCGGGTTTTCGCCATCGTATACATGCTTGTGGGCCTCACATCTCTGCTAATCATCGTTGCATTCGCCCACAAATGGAACTCTGTTGTGAGGATCAACCTGGGTTACGCGCTGTTCTTGGTGG
Organism: Dorcoceras hygrometricum; assembly: GCA_001598015.1. Classification (NCBI taxonomy): domain Eukaryota; kingdom Viridiplantae; phylum Streptophyta; class Magnoliopsida; order Lamiales; family Gesneriaceae; genus Dorcoceras; species Dorcoceras hygrometricum. Next base: position 66,076 of record KV018097.1, on the reverse strand, counting down.
CTCTTCTGGCTGTGCCTTTGATTGATGCTTGGTATGTGGAGGGAAGAGTTGGGGTTTATGGTGGGTATTATGGGACTGTTCTGATGGTTGGATTGTGCGGATTGGCTGACGGGTTGGTGCAAGGGAGCGTTGTGGGGAAAGCTGGGGAGTTACCTGAGAGGTATATGCAAGCTGTGGTTGCTGGAACTGCTGCTTCAGGTGATAATTTTGTTCACTTTTCTTTTATGGCAGAGTAAAGTTTGAAGTTACGAGGTTCGCCGTACAAGGTCTAATTGTTTGTTTCCTGAAGTTTTTGTTGGCTAACTGTGTGCAGTAGATTGGATTTGGTGTTGACATGTGGAATTTTGTGTGAAGTGATAGTGCAATATGTGAAATTTATTGACTCTTTTTTGTGCAAAAAAGGTTTTAGCAAATGTGATGCTCGACGTGAGATAGAAAATGACAGATTAAATTGATCATATCAAGGGGCTGCTAAAACAAGTCCAACTAAGGAATGGTCAGCATTCCATCTTTTCAAATTTCAACCGGTTATGGATACACATCTTTTATGGGGCTAGGGTATAACTTTTTACGTTGCAATTCAGAAGATGTTCTTTGGCATTTGAAATCCATTTAATTTTTATTGTCCTCAGCATCATAAAAGGTTTGGTTTATTATTGAAAAATGGAGGATTTAATATTTAGTTTAGTCCACATTGATGATTTTTTATCCTCAAATAGAAGTATGAGCATTGATTTTTATCGTAGAAACATGTAACCCAGTCTGTTCCATTATTTCACGTTGTGTTCGAGGATGTCAACATTTTGAATCTTCTGTAAGATGGATTGACTAACCTCTTCTGGTATATCTTACTTCTGTGGAGATTTCACATTACTAGATAGAATAGTTTGAACAGAATTGTAGCACATAATACTTTAGCTAATTTTTTTTGGAAGATTCTTTAATGACGTCATGTGTCTATGTCTCGCGAGTTCTACTACTTTCTTAGCCGTTATTCTGCCATAGTATGCGTCCAAAACAAATTTGTGTCAGTAAAATGTTAATACCTTACTTTCAAAGTGCAGGTGTTCTTGTCTCAGTTTTAAGAGTTCTGACGAAGGCTTTATATTCTCAAGATGCCAGTGGACTGAGACGAAGTGCGAACCTCTATTTCATGGTCAGTATCACAGTGATGCTATTGAACATTATTTTTTATAATTTAGCTGGTAGGCTTCCAATTATAAAATACTTCAATGATTTGAAAAGTCAAGCCGTGAATGAGGAGAAAGAACAGGAAGGTGATTTAACTGGAAAAGCGTGGAGGTCTACCTTATGGGATGTCATGCGGACTGTGAAATGGTATGGTTGTGGAATTATGATTATATATGTCGTCACATTAAGTATTTTTCCTGGATCCATTACAGAGGACGTACATTCCAGTGTTTTGAAAGACTGGTACCCTATAGTATTGATCACTGGGTATAATATGTTTGATTTGGTTGGCAAATTCTTGACTGCATTGTATCTCATGGAAAATGCAAAAATGGCAGTTTGGGCATCCTTTGGAAGGTTGTTGTTTCTACCACTTTTCTACTTTTGCTTGCATGGTCCTGATCTTTTCAGAATTGAGGTTCCGGTTACTGTTTTGACATGCCTTTTGGGACTCACGAATGGATACTTCACTTGTGTGTTAATGATTTTAGCTCCAAAGACTGTCCTGTTGCAGCACTCTGAAACTGCAGGAATAGTGATTGTGCTGTACTTGGTTACGGGATTGGCAATCGGCTCTGTTGTATCTTGGTTATGGGTTTTGTAAATTGCTATAGTCATGTAACTTGATCCGGTCAAGACGGAAGTTGATCAACTGCGTTTCTCCGTCTGGTACATTCTTATGATTTACGATTTTCTTGTATCTGTGTTACTAGGACGTTATCTAGCTTGTACATCTGAATCATTATTAATGATAATCAAAAAGTGGTACATGTACTATACTTTCAATTGCTTAGTTCTGTCACTTCAAATTAAATGTGATGGTCCGAAAATAGGATCAAAAGATCAGCAGCCGCGCTTTGTTAAAATACTTTAAAATTTTGCGCGCTGCTAATACACTGGAGCTGCAATAGCTCGTTGTTCTTGAACATTTACAATAAACAGAGCACCGGAGACAGATCTGGTATGATTTAAAAATCATGCGGAAAATACCAGAACTGAATCCTATATTTTAAAACAACTCAAACAGATTTATGTGCAACATAAATCTGTTCGAGACTTGCAAGTGCTAGTGTGTTCACTGTGTATGCAATGCTAAGCTGAAAGAGTCTGCTGAACTGTTATGCGTGCGTGCTGATGTCTGTTTATGCGTGAATGCGTGCTAAAGTAAATGCTGAATGAATAACAGAACACGATACAAAATACAGCATATTTGTTTATGGAAGTTCGGATATCAATATCCTACATCTCCCCTTCTTCCACCTCGGAAGGCTCCACTAGAAGATTTGATCTTACAACTGCGTGTACAGACCCAATCCCACAACCAACAGCTGTGAGAACTCCTAGACTCCTCAAATGCACAACAACCTCAACTGTGTGACTGACTACATACACAAGAGTTTTACGTCTTCATGCTTGGACGGGAACTGTGAACATATTTCGAGATTCATTCACAGATAGATGTGAATGAATCCGGGTGTGTGAGATTGATACAATGTAACTCTCAAACTCTCTGTTTTTCTCACACACGAGGGACATGCTCTAATTAGCTAATCTAGACTCAGCAATCGACTCTCGTGAAAAGCTCTTCTCTAATGGCGGTCGATTGCTTCGTCTATCTCTTCTTTTTCCCTCTGTTGGTGCACTGTATATTCAATATATTTCTGCCACAGTATGTAGTTGCACCAACCGAACACCCGAACGAACGTCTTCACACGTCTTCAATTGGCGTTGCCTCGAATATATAGCCTCTGTAGAATTTCTTCCCGTTGGATAGCTTCCAAAACTGTTCAGCGCTCCATATGGCTATCTTGTCTTCTTTCTATTTCAGTGCAACGCTCCTCTGTAAAGTACCGACAGGGGAACAGTACTTGTGTCCTTTTCTTTTGCAGGCTTCTTGTCGTTTTCGCCATTTGAATTGAGCTCAGCAGTTGACATCCAGCTTTGATAATTCTTTCGTAAGTTGTCAACTGTTTCGCTGCTGATATATCACTACGACTGCTGCGCTTTGCTACTTCTTCGATTCTTTGCGCCTGGAAATCTTGCGACTGGACACTGTAGCTCGCGACTGAATATATAGCAACAGCTGATACAAATAAGCTCTCGACTGGATGCTGCTGATGCTTGCGTCTGGTTCATCAAATGCTTCGCCTGAATCTTCTTGCGTCTGGATGCTCAAAACATTGCGTCTGGAAATCTTTGCGTTGCGACTGGATTCATTGTAGCTTGCGACTGCTGAAATATCAACGCAAAGTCTTCCTGCTGAATCTTTAGCTCAAGAGCAAAACGCTGTCGTATCAACTTATGTAAACGACATCGTTTTGCTGTCGCTATCTCCAAATGCTATCTGCTGATGAACAGTAGCTTGCGACTGCTTACACAAATCATCTGCTGAATATGATGACGTCACCGATGACGTCATCAACAACTAATCCATCTGCTGAATCTCAACACGACGTCGCTTCTTCTTTTGCGCTCAACTTCATCTGCTGATAGCCAACTGCTGATTGTGATGACATCAAGGCTGATGTCATCACAGCTCATTCCATATCTAGCGCATCTCTTCTCATCTGCTGAATCTTCCTGCTGATCACTGTAGCTTCCTGCTGAATGATGACGTCACTGCTGATGTCATCTACACTTTTACGCTCCAGCTGATCTTCTTCGTCGCTCCAGCTCCAGCTTGCGATTCTTCATCTTCTTGAATAGCGATTGTTAATAGATTCATCAACAGTACTTATAATCGCTACTGCTAACAGATTCGTCAACAGTAACTTGCGCATCTTCTTCTTCGATCTAACTCTTTCAGCAGACTCCTCAACTCATGTACCAGCTGGTTCACTTCGCTCTTTAGCGCTTGCAGCTGGTTGTCATCGTTTCAGCTGGTTCATCATGCTCCAGCTGATTCAACTTGACCTCCGCCTGATTACGAACAGCTGATTCAACTTTGGACGTCTCCATTGCTAATTCAACTGTCGATTCTATGAATACCAAACCAACTGCTGATTGATAATATTTCGAACCATCGACTGGACAAATATAGCTGCTGCTGATCGTCTTATTCGTTCCTAAAATCTGTACACTTAAGTAGAATTGTTAGAAACACAATAATAGGTTTTGTGTAATTCAAAACATAATTAGGATCTGTCAAAACAGATCCAACAAAATGTATGAAAATTCGGTTGATATATGTAACTTGTGCGATTTACTCAGGTTTCCTAGGGCATAGTTCTGGCTTGTATATGCTCAAATTTTTTTCAGCACGGATTTCATAGTGGAATTCCATCATGCTAAAAGAGGAGTATGTTTTTACAATACATGAATCTCAATTTGACACATCTGAATTAACATTTGATTGTATAATTGAACTTATGATATCACTACTAAATAAATATTAAGCCGTTGATTATATAAAAGCAATATCAGATGAAGATTTTTACACTACTCGGTTTCACAAGATTGATGGACAATGCTAGTTTATCTGAAATTGCTGGAAAGTTCGGAAATAAGCCAACATATTCGAAGAATGAAGAAGAGTCTGAACTGATAATCGAGATGAGTTAATAACGGCTCGGTGAAGAGGTATATAAAGTTGAAAGATTACATCTCATGCCTCCCATTACCACCTCGAGACCCGGGGATCGAGTTTCACGCACCACATGTCGAACTACACTGATAGCTCGTGAGGATTACCCGAGGACTTAACTTTAGCTCGGGTGTGTTTTCCGAGGAGAAGATTATGCCTCCAAGAGTTAAACCAGTATATGCATCTCGCTCTTTGAATTATGAGATCATCGAGAATTGCGGAGAGAATCTTGCTCAAGATACTCATCAATCTAAGCGTGATCTCCGCCGGGATAAATGCCCCTGCGCATCGCGCGCCGAGCAAAAAGTCCACCGTCGAGTAAAGAGCTCATCTCCACCACCTAGCCCTTCTATAAATATCCAGGTACGCTCCCTCATTATAACATTCATATATTCACTTGCTCATAGCTCCCATACGCTCTCTTTTGCTCTCTTTTTGCTCTCTCGCATCCTGCCTGACTTAAGCATCGGAGGGGCTTTGCCAAACACACTTTCGACTCCATCTGACCAGTTACCTGTGGTTGTATAGGTGTAAGGAAGACTTCGACCACCCTTCACTGGTCAGCAAACCCGACGTCCCGATCACCCGAGCTCCCGAGGTGGTGACAGTTCGTCGGCTGAGAGAATTCGGTTACATCAATTGGCGTCGTCTGTGGGAAAGAAGAAGAAGAAGAACAATATGTCACCAAAAAGGAGTAGACTTTAGGGAACGGGAGAAACCAGCCACACGGAGAGTCTGTCTCAAGGGTCGGAGAACCCAACGTCACTGCAGCCCAAATAGCGCAATTGGTGGCGGCTACAGTGGAACAAATATTGGCGAATCGACCTAAGTCACACCTGCCGCCTGATCAACAAGCCGAGGAGATCAGGAAGCTATGAGAGGAGGTTGCGCGTTTGAGGGAAGAAAGAAGCTTGGCGCCTCCACCCTTCCCAACTCGCGAGCTACCTTTTTCAGCTGAAGTACTAGCCGCTGAGTTACCCCATCACTTCAAGTTCCCGAACATAGGAGAGTATGACGGGATGGGAGATCCCGAGGAGCATCTATCTCGGTTTAAAAACGCCGTCCTCCTTCATCAATATGCTGACCCCATCAAGTGCAGAGTTTTTCTGACTACTCTGGTCCGCTCGGCACAGCATTGGTTCAACCTCTTACCGACTGGGAGTATCAAGAGCTTTCAGGACTTCAGCCAGGCGTCCCTGCATCAGTTCGCTAGAAGCAAAAAGCAATTGATGACAACGTTGAATTTATTTACTGTAAAACAGAAGGAGCAGGAGAGTCTTCGGGAGTATATCCGACGTTTCAACAGGACTATTATTGAGGTGCCGTCTGCTACACTAGATCTGTTAATCGGGGCATTCACTCAAGGGCTGCGAGGGGGTGATTTCTTCAAGTCACTGGTTAAAAAGCCTCGGAAGACGTTCGATGAACTCCTCACCAAAGCAAAAAAATATGTCAATGGGGAGGAGATACGGTCCTCGAGGAGGAACGAACAGAAAGCACCACCTCGATCGGGTTGAGAATTTCGGACAGAAAGAGCTCCGCCGAGGCCATCTAGACAGGAACCTCCTTTGCTGTTGGGGTAGTTTGCCGCTCGGACGCCGCTGAAAGTAAGCAAGGCTCGGGTTCTGGAGATTTGTGATGAGCGGAAGGTAGTGCAACGACCTCGGGGAAGTGACGGGGCCCCGAGGAATCCAAGGTCAGACAAATTTTGTGATTTCACAGGGATTACGGTCACACCACCTCGGATGTCGACACTTGGATAATGAGTTGGAGCGCATTATACAGAATAATCCTGATGTGCGAACAACGCTAGTGGGGGATGGACAGCCTCGGAAGGAGAAGAGGACCCGAGAAGGAGAGAGTTGGCGGCAGGATAAGAGGCTATCAGGGCGAGAGAGAACATCCCGAAATCAGGATCGAGATCTCTTCCCGATGAGAGCAACGATCACCCAGCCTCGGGGCATCATCCAGATGATATTAGGAGGACCTACTGACGGGGACTCCGGGCAAGGAATCACGGTGTCAGATGGAAGCCATGGAGGTAGAGAAGAAGCGCTCGGGGCCTACAATCTCATTCGGCCCGAGGACCTACCATCGGATGTCGAGACTCATAACGACGCTCTGGTTATTCGGGCGATGATTGCAAATTATGAAGTGGCATGCATCTTTGTGGATTGTGGGAGTTCAGTCAATGTTTTTGTCAAGGTGGCCGTGGATCAAATGGACCTCGAGGAGTATCGCATGGAGCCGGTGCAAACGCCGCTGTTCAGATTCATGGGTCACTCCTTGCAACTAGTGGGGGTCATTTAGCTACCTCTTTCACTTGGATCGAGAAAGCACAGGAAGATCAAGGTCGTCGAGTTTACGATGGTAGAAGCGCCATATTCCTACAATGTTATATCGGGAAGGCCAGCCATGACCGCCTTCATGGCCGTGGCATCGGTCTTGCACCAAAAGATAAAGTTTCCGACGGGAGATGAGGTAGGTGAAGTACTGGGAGATCGGAAGGTGGCGAGGAAGTGTTATGTGTAGGAAGTGAGGGTTGAGCAGAAGGAGGATAAGGCTAGGGCCCGAGACTATCCAAAGGCTCGGGAGGACAGCGGTGTGCATATGGTCGAGGAGGATTTCCAATTGATGACCGAGGATGAAGAGGAGGAAGTAGTTCTCATTCGGGGCCCCAACCGGGGTTGTGAAGATAACCAAAACTCTTTCAGAAGGTGTGCGGGCACAACTGAGAAAGTGCCTGGAGAGAAACATGGATGTATTTGCCTGGTCCCCTTCCGACCTGAAAGGGGTCAGACGCAAAGTCATGGAGCACATGTTGAACGTCTCCACGAACTCTCGACCAGTCATTCAGAAGAGGAGACACTTCGGCCCCGAGAAGGACGCATTGATCAGGAGTTAGGTCAGGGATCTGCTACAGGCCGGGCATGTAAGAGAGGTACACTTTCCTACTTGGTTATCTAATGTCTTACTAGTGCCTAATGCTACAGGAAAATAGCGGATGTCTGTGGACTTCCGGGATCTAAACAAGGTCTGTCCCAAAGACTGCTATTCACTCCCCAGGATTGATCAGCTCGTCGATTCGACCTCGGGTCACGAGTTGCTCAGTTTCCTGGATGCCTATCAGGGGTATCATCAGATTCTATTATCCGAGGAGGATCAACGCAAGGTCAACTTTATTACGGCAGACGAGACATTTTGCTACGTCGTCATGCCACTCGGGCTTAAAAATGCGGGGCAACCTATCAGAGGCTGATGGACAAGATGTTCAGGAACCAAATCTGGAGGAACATTGAGGTGTACGTAGATGATATACTGGTGAAGTCTCGGGGAGGAGAATTTCATATCGGACGTGGAAGAAACTTTCAGCACATTTTGGGACTATCAGATCAAGTTGAACCCCGGTAAGTGTGTGTTTGGAGCTCGGACAGGGAAATTCCTAGGATACATGGTCACTCGTCAGGGAATTGAAGCCAACCCGGAGAAGGTGCGAGCTCTTGCTTCGATGTGCCCTCCTCAGAACATTCAGGAAGTCCAATATTAACAGGGAGGAACATTGCTCTGTCGCGATTTATCTCCAGATCGGCTGATCGAAATCTCCCTTTCTTCAAGATACTTCGCAAGGCAAAGGATTTCGAGTGGAATAAACATAGTGAGAAGACTTTTCAGGAGTTGAAAGAATATCTAAAGACCGTGTTGGAGTGCAATAATTGTCCCTGCTAGGTAGAGAGATCGAACCGTGACGCTTGTGTTGCTATATGGTTTAAAAGATTGGAGTTGCACCGTTACCAGCATCTATAGCTTTTGGTAAAACGGCAAGCGCTCGGTCCTACAATTGGTATCAGAGCCAAGGTCATGGGTTCGATTCTCATTGATTGCAAGGAGTGCAATTATTGGGAGGGGGATCGGTGGAGTGTAATAATTGCCCCTGCTAGGTAGAGCGATCGAACCGTGGCGCTTGTGTTGCTATACGGTTTAAAAGATTGGAGTTGCACCGTTACCACCAGCTATAGCTTTTGGTAAAGCGGCAAGCGCTCGGTCCTACATGCCGGTTCTCTAAGGCAGAGCTCGGGGAGCCACTGGTTGTGTATTTCGCCGTCACCCCACAAGCTGCCATCTCGGTTCTAGTTCGGGAAAAAGGATAGATGCTGTAACGTCCCATATTTAACGACTGTCCACACTGTGCCAACACTGATCTTTCCAGCGTGTTTTGTCCTCACTCGCACGCAACCTAAGAAACTTCCCAGGGGGTCATCCATCCCAAAATTGTCCTAAGTCAAGCACGCTTAACTTTGGAGTTCTTAGGTGATGAGCTCCCGAAAAGAAGATGCATCTTGTTGGTATGAGTAATATCAATTAAATCTGATAAGCCTACCTCAACTAACCTCAACTACATCTATAACTTCCCAGTCTCGTAATCCCTCTCCTTCCGGTGTGGGATCGGTTCATTCTTGTGCCCCTTCGCCAAGAAGCATGCCAGGAGCCGCTCATTGTCCATGCAACCTCTTGGCACCAGCGATCACTCTCCGTCCTATTTGAGCCCCGGGCGTCACATGCCCACCAGCTTCCGCTTGGTTCGTCTCCGAACCACAACGTACTAAGAGAGGTCGGCTCTGATATCATTTGAAACGAACCTAACTCTAGAAATTTTTTTGTAAAGTAAAGTGCGGAATAAACATTCTTTTAAAATATAATTCGATCACTAAAAATATTTCCTCAACGTAACTGTAAAGGCGTAAACGAATAAATATCTCGAAGCGGTAAAATCACTCATTCGGGTTTAAAATCAAAGTAAAAATGTTGTGTCTGAAAATGTCTAATAAAATAAAAACATCTGAAGTGGTCACGGGATAGCAGCTGCAGCGGGCGATCAGAGGTTCTCACCCCCAATCGGTGTAAAATCAACGACAGGATCACCTGCACCATTTAAATCTAGTGAGCCTAAAGGCCCAACATGCTCTATCCGATAATAACGAGATACATATAATAAAACCACACACAAGCACATAAATATCGTAAAATAACTTAAAAACGTGCATGCATGAATAATTGTAAATCATGATTTAGAAACTACTCATAACAGTGCATAGTCGTATATCAAAAGATAATGAGGCACGAACATAACATAAAGTCTATGAGTCATATCCATGATGTGTGGGCCATTACACATTAATGATTGATCAATCATAAAAACCAATGTACGCGGCGATGCTGTTCACCCGACCTTTCTCGGGATTCCCAACACCTCTATGCTGTCACTTCACTATGTCTTGCACACATGGATCCATAAGCTCATTATAACATTAACAGAGGTTCATCAGGTCCGATATCCCGACTCCACTCATCATTACTTGCCACAAACCACTTCAATCCCTTAAAAAATTTCTTTTTCTTCTATGCCTTAACATTTCGTAAATCTTTCATGATGCGTATACTTTATAAAATATGCAGCTTAAAAGGTTTAGTCCGCCAATATATATTTAATTATTATTTAAACATTAACATAACCATATACGTAAAATACTATATATATAATTAAATATATATTTACGGGTTTCTACATTTTTCCTCCCCCGTTCAAGGACTGATTCAAGTGACAGGCCTATTAACACTAAGCCAAAAGCCTAGACATGTGAGAACTAGAAATCTGTTAAGTGTGATTTAATGGCTAATCAGCTTTTGGATTAAGAATTGTCACGGAATTGTGAATTCTGGGTGTTCAGATTTGGTTTAGAGTTGCACAGTAGTGAGTTGCGCGAGAATTCAGCTGTTGGTTTTCAGCAGTAGCGCAATCCAGACGTCAGTGTTCTACTGTAGCGTCAGCAGGTGAAGTTTGATCAGTTGTTGATAGCGCGGGAGTGATACGCTGTCGTTTCGTGAAAATCAGACGTCGCGCTAATGCAAGGAATCAGGTGTAGAGCATTTCAGAAGTCAACGTAAGTCAGCGGTACTGTAGCGAGTGAGTGATGCGTCGTCGTTTCGCTATTCAGTAGTAGCGCTTGAAGAGGAACCTGTTGGCAGCATAGGCGCGGGTGCGGGATTAACGAGAAAGCGACACGTGTTGGTCAACTTTTTGGTGTTGACTGCTGGTAGTGTAGCGTAAATCAGTAGTTGCGATTGTGAGAGACTTGATTCAGTCGAGTGACCAGTCGTTGGTTTGAGTGACCAGCCGTTGGTTTGAGTGACCAGCTGCTGATAGTGAGGCGACGTTGTTTTGATAAGTTGGAACGCAGCGTTTTGGGTATAACGCTTTGTGACCAGCTGCTGGTTGTTTCGAAAGGAATCTGTCATCAGCTGTTGGAGCGCTGCAGCTTCGTTTTGATTAGTTGATGCATCGTCGTTTTGGTGTGTGAAGAGAAATGCAACGTCTGATGGTTGCTGCTGATTTCTGTTGATTTTAGAACCCGATATTTCTTATCTCTATCTTCAAACCCTCGATAGCTACTGTTCACCCGAGCATTTCTTCCCTAGATTGCTGTCGATTCCAGCCGTTGTTTTGAATGATTTTGTTGGCGCTGAGCTCGTTGTGACTTGCTCTTTCGATTGCTACCAATTTGAGGCTGTAGTTCGACCTTGGAGGAGATTGCGAAGTAGCAGTGTTGTTCGATTTTCTTCGCTAAGTGGAACCCGAGACTTCTGCAGCTTTCGTTAGCTTTGGATTTGAGGTTCGGGACAGCTTCTGTCGTGATTAGCGAAGCCAGGAGAAAGCTGGTTTGCGTAGGCTGAGTTCTGCCGTGCTTTCGAGAAATTTGTTGAGGTAGATTGAAGCTGTGAGGTACGAATTGAGCAGCTTTAACAGCTTTGAGCGTGGACATGGCTATATTTCGTGTTATGAAATCTGTTGAATTGATTCTGTGATTTTACGTGGAACAATTTGATGAATTTCTTGAGTTATATATTCTGTTTTCGCGTATCACGGTTGTAGGCATTTAAAATTGTTTATTGAATGGCATTCATGCATACATCTTGAGCCAGATTGATTGATTGCTGTCCCGATTTAGAGCCATGTTGTGACTGGCCGACAGATGTGTCGTGCCTGAAAAGTCCAACGCTATCATCAGAGTGGTGACTGTCGGATTCGAGTGTCTACCACCGAGCTGTGATGGGCTGCGGGCCCTGAAGATCACGGACCAATGATTTCCCCGGTTGATACACTGTATGGGTATAGAGGCTCGACTTGAGATGATTTTCCAGTTGATACACTGGTCTTGATTACCGATTCCTTGATAGCCTCATGCATTTCATAGCATTGATTTATAGCATGTTGCATGATTTGCTGTTTTGATGGCTCTTCGTACTGAGGCTTCATCTCGTATTTCTTTTCCTGCTTTTGTGTTGTTTGGGTCTGTGTTACCCATTTGCAGGATCTTTTGGTAACCAAGCTGGACAGGGTGGAGGTTCAGCTGGTCGATCTTCGTTTCTTTGAGTCCCAGTTATTATTGTATATGTATTGAACCGGCGGAATGCCCGTTTCTTTATGTATTTTGGGGATCTGTATTTGAATTGAGATTTGATGTTACCTGATTTGTATGAGTTTGAGTTAACTCGTATTTTGAGTATTGATATTTCGAATGTATGTTTTGAGTTCAGGCCTATTTTATTTCGAAAACTTTTTAAGTCCGATTTTACGCTTCAGTGATTATGTGCTTAAGTGTGCTGTAATCTTGAGTGATTAGCACGGGGCCTGACATTTTTGGTATCAGAGCTTAAACTGGGATAAGCTCGATTTCTTTTGATCACACTCGAGTCTAGGCACAGATTTTTGATTTGATTCTTAATTGACTCTGTGGCTTATGTGATTATATTATCTGTCTCTTTGATATCTGCTGTTAGCCTTACCTTGAGTGTCTTGTAGAGATGCCGCCGAGGAGAGGTAGAGGTAGGACTACTAGACGTTCCGTCGAGGGGTCTAGGGCATCAGATAGCGATGAGGGTCCTCAACAGGTAGAGGATGTTACGAGACACATAGGCGAGATGGAGCTAGTCTTAGCTAGGTTCCAGCGGACGAACCCTCCGACTTTTGCTGCTGCTGAGGGTGGTGCGTTGGCCTAGAGTTGGCTAGTGCAGATGGAGGAGCTGTTTGATACCTTGGAGTACACTCCTGAGAAGAGATTAAAGCTGGCGGTGTTGCAATTGAGGGATAATGCACAGCGCTGGTGGAGAGGTACTTCCCGTATTCTGCGTGAGAGTGGGGCTGTGATCACTTGGGAGAGCTTCTGTGCCGCATTTCGACAGGAGTATACCATGGAGTCCTACTACAGCAGTCGAGAGCGTGAGTTTGATAATTTGAAGCAAGGGAACATGAGATTAGTTGAGTATGCCCGACAGTTCTGGAGGCAGAGGCTCCGGTTCAGCCGACGTCTGGACATGCTTCTCAGCCGGTGCAGAATATGCGGCAGGCGTTCCAAGCTCCTCAAAGGTCGCAGCAATCGAATCGCCAACAGTTTAGACCTCGAGGGAAGCAGTTCAATAAGAAGCGAATTCGAGTTCCTCTGGTTCCGTGAGTTCTGGTAGCAGTGGTTCTGGCGGTATGTCTTGTGGACAGTGCGGAGGGAGGCATCCGACTTCGCAGTGTCGAGGAGTTCAGGGGTCTTGTCGTAACTGTGGGCAGCCTGGACATTTTATGAGAGTATGCCCTTTGTTGAGGGGACAGACTTCGGTTCCTTCGCAGTTGGGTTCGGCTGGTGGTTCTTCTCAGAGGCCGCAGTTTCCTGCCCCTACCCAGTGATCTGGATTCCAACCCTGTGAGCCTTCTAGGTTTGGAGCACCTTCGAGACCTCAGTTCCAGATTCGGCAGCAGACCCAGGCGAACGCCTTGACGAGAGAGCAGGCTGAGGAGACGCCTGCCATTGTGATCGCAGGTACATGCTCTATTTTCGATTATCCTGCGAGAGTTTTATTTGACACCGGAGCATCACACTTTTATTTCAGAGTTGTTTGTCTGTGAGCATGGGTTGAGTTCTTCCCCATTGTGATGTTTTCTTTGTGTCTACCCCTGCTGGTGTGAGTCTGTGGTCCCGTGAAGTGATGTTGGATTGTGTGCTTTAATTCGATGAGCATGTTTTAGTGTCCAATCTGATTGTTTTGGGAATCAGAGATTTTGATTGCATCTTGGGAATGGATGTAGTATCTAGCTATAAGGCTACCGTTGATTGCTTCCATGGTGTGGTGAGATTTCGCCCTGACTCGGGTGAGAAGTGGGATTTCTATGGTGCTGATTCGCGCTCGAAGATTCCACTGGTATCTGCCATGGAGATGTTTAGCCTGCTATTGCTGGATAATGCTGGATTCATGATCTATGCGCTTGACGTTTCCCAAGAGCCACGATTGGAGTTGAGGGACAATTCGATCGTCCGAGAGTTTTCCGATGTGTTTCCGGATGAGATTCCTGAATTCCCTCCGAGACGTGAGATCGGCTTCAGTATCGAGTTGGTGCCCGGTACAACCCCGATTTCTAGAGCTCCGTATCGGTTGGCGCCAGCAGAGTTGAAAGAGCTGAAGGATCAGTTGAGGGATCTCTTGGAGAAAGGTTTCATCAGATCGAGTATGTCGTCTTGGGGAGCTCCGATTCTCTTCGTGAAGAAGAAAGATGGGTCTATGAGGATGTGCGTGGACTTCCGACAGTTGAATAAAGCGACGGTGAAGAACAAGTATCCTTTGCCAAGGATTGATGACTTGTTCGATCAGTTGCAAGGATCGATCGTATAATCGAAGATTGATTTGTGCTCTGGTCATCAGATGCGGATTAGAGACGATGAAGTGGCAAAGACAGCTTTTCGGACGAGATATGGGCATTATGAGTTTCTTGTGATGCAGTTTGGGTTGACGAATGCCCCAGCTGTTTTCATGGATTTGATGAATCACGTCTTCAGCGAGTACATCGATCGGTTCGTGATCGTCTTCATAGATGACATCTTAATGTATTCAAGGAGCATGAGAGAGCATAAGGAGCATCTCAGATTGGTGTTCCAGAGATTGAGGGACTCGCAGTTGTACGCCAAGTTCAGGAAGTGCAAATTTTGGGTGACGAATTATCTTTTTGGGTCATGTGATTTCAGCGCAAGGGATTTCAGTAGATCCAAGTAAGGTCGAAGCAGTTCCTAACTGGGAGAGACCTAGGAGTGTGTCCGAGATCCGTAGCTTTTTGGGATTGGCTGGCTATTACAGGCGTTTTATCGAGAAGTTCTCCTCGATCTCCAGGCCTATGACTCATTTGACTCAGAAGGATAAGAAGTTTGTTTGGACTGACGAGTGCGAGGCTAGTTTTCAGACGTTGAAGGAGAAGTTGACTACTGCTCCTGTTTTGGCTCTACCGTCTGGATCTGGAGGATTTGTTGTATGCTTCGATGCTTCTCTGAGTGGTTTGGGTTGTGTTTTGATGCATAACGGGTACGTGATTACGTATGCATCTCGACAGTTGAAGCCTCACGAGACGAGGTATCCTGTTCATGATTTGGAATTGGCTGCGATAGTGTTTGCCTTGAAGATTTGGCGTCACTATCTGTATGGTGAAGAGTTTGTGGTGTACACCGACCATAAGAGCCTGAAATATATCTTCACACAGTCAGACTTGCATATGAGGCAACGACGTTGGATGGAATTGCTCAAAGACTTTAACTGTGAGATTCAGTATCAGCCGCGGATGAACTCGGTTGCCGATGCCTTGAGTAGGAAGACCCAGCCTGCGATGCTCTCGTTTTTGAGTGTTTCGAAAGTCTACGAGCAGTTGAGTGCTTCTGGTTGGCGGTTCCAGCCGGGTGATCAGTACTTCATGGTTTCTTCGATTCAGGTAGAACCGCAGATTGTGAGTGACATCAGGGAGGGCAGAGGACTGATCCATATATCCATGAGTTGAAGATTAAAGCCCGAAGTGGTCAGTCTGATGATTTCTTTGTTACTTCTGATGGATGTGTGAGGTTTAGAGGAAGGTTAGTGGTTCCGAACCTGATTGATTTGAAAGAGACCATTCTGAACGAAGCGCATTGTAGTCGGTACAGTGTGCATCCGGGCGAGAGGAAGATATACCATGCCTTGAAGTCTCACTATTGGTGGGAAGGCATGAAGAGCGACATCTCTGGTTTTGTTGCTAGGTGTCTGAATTGCCAGCAGGTCAAGGCTGAGAGGATGAGACCTGGTGGATTGCTTCAGAGTTTAGAAGTGCCTCAGTGGAATTGGGAGCACATCGCCATGGATTTTGTGACTCATCTACCTCGATCGAGTAGGGGATGCGATGCGATTTGGGTGGTGATTGATAAACTTTCGAAGTCAGCCCATTTCATTCCTTATGATGTGAGGTGTTCGATGAAGAAAATGGCGAAACTGTACATCGACCATGTGGTTAGATTGCATGGAGTTCCTGTTTCAATAGTGTCTGACAGAGATCCAAGATTCACTTCTCGTTTTTGGAAGAGTTTGCAGCAGCGATGGGTTTGAGATTGGCATGAGTACATCCTATCACCCACAGACAGATGGCCAGTCTGAGAGGACCATTCAGACTTTATAGGATATGCTACGTGTAGTCGTGATGGATTTCAATGGTGGCTGGCAGGATTCTTTGTCCTTGGTTGATTTTTCGTATAACAACAGCTACCAGGTGACTATCGGGATGGCTCCATTTGAAGCTCTGTATGGTCGTAAGTGTAGGTCTCCGATCTGTTGGGAAGAAGTTGGTGAGAAAAGCTGTCTACCCCTGAATTTGTGCAGCATATGAAAGATCAGATTGATTTGATTCGGAGTAAAATGAAGGCTGCACAAGATAGATATTCGAGCTATGCTAACAGAAGACGCAGACCTTTGGAGTTTGAGGTTGGTGATCGAGTATTTCTCAAGATTTCTCCTTTCAAGAGCGTGATGCGATTCAGATTCAAAGGCAAATTAGCTCCTAGATTCGTTGGTCCTTTTGAGATTGTTGATCGGATTGGACAGTTGGCATGAAAGATCAGATTGATTTGATTCGGAGTAAAATGAAGGCTGCACAAGATAGATATTCGAGCTATGCTAACAGAAGACGCAGACCTTTGGAGTTTGAGGTTGGTGATCGAGTATTTCTCAAGATTTCTCCTTTCAAGAGCGTGATGCGATTCAGATTCAAAGGCAAATTAGCTCCTAGATTCGTTGGTCCTTTTGAGATTGTTGATCGGATTGGACAGTTGGCTTATAGATTGCGGCTGCCTGACGATGCAGCTATACATGACGTTTTTCATGTGTCAATGTTGAGAAAATATGAGCCAGATCTGTCCCATGTGTTGAGAACCGACGAAGTTGAGCTGGATTCTGCCTTGAGCTATGTGGAATATCCAGTGCAGATTCTGGATAGGAAGGAGAAGCAGTTGAGGAACAAGGTGATTTCATTGGTGATGGTCCAATGGAGTAAGCATGACCGAGAAGAAGCTACCTGGGAGGTTGAGGAGAAGATGAGGCAGGAGTGGCCTCATCTGTTTGAGCTATAGCAGCGGTTCAGGTAACTTCTAAATTGATCGATTTTTGTGTGATTTGAGTGATGTTGCTGCTGAACTGAGATTCTGTATGGTATTGAGATTTACTAGGCAGATTGGCATGAGTATATTAGGAATGGTGTCTAGTATAGTGTTTCATGAATAAGCTATTTTTGCTGTTGTGATTTGAGGACTTAACTGATTTCGAGGACGAAATCGATTTCTAGTGGGGGAGAGTGTGAGAACTAGAAATCTGTTAAATGTGATTTAATGGCTAATCAGCTTTTGGATTAAGAATTGTCACGGAATTGTGAATTCTGGGTGTTCAGATTTGGTTTAGAGTTGCACAGTAGTGAGTTGCGCGAGAATTCAGCTTTTGGTTTTCAGCAGTAGCGCAATCCAGACGTCAGTGTTCTACTGTAGCGTCAGCAGGTGAAGTTTGATGAGTTGTTGATAGCGCAGGAGTGATATGCTGTCGTTTCGTGAAAATCAGACGTCGCTCTAATGCAAGGAATCAGGTGTTGCGCATTTCAGAAGTGAACGCAAGTCAGCGGTACTGTAGCGAGTGAGTGATGCGTCGTCGTTTCGCTATTCAGTAGTAGCGCTTGAAGAGGAACATGTTGGCAGCAGAGGCGCGTGTGCGAGGATTAAGGAGAAAACGACACGTGTTGGTCAAATTTTTGGTGTTGACTGCTGATATTGTAGCACAAATCAGCAGTTGCGATTGTGAGAGACTTGATTCAGTCGAGTGACCAGCCGTTGGTTTGAGTGACCAGCTGCTGGTAGTGAGGCGACGTCGTTTTGATAAGTAGGAACGCAACGTTTTGGGTATAACGCTTTGTGACCTGTTGTTGGTTGTTTCGAAAGGAATCTGTCATCAGCTGTTGGAGCGCTGCGACGTCGTTTTGATTAGTTGATGCAGCGTCGTTTTGGTGAATGAAGAGAAATGCAACGTCTGATGGTTGCTGCTGATTTCTGTTGAGAGCAAAGCTGGTTTCTGTCGTGAGATTGCTACTGTTTTGATGTTTGATTATTTTTGAACAGCAGCTGTTGGATTTGAGAGATATATAGATAAGTGTTGATCGACACTTAGAATTATTTTAGAACCCGATATTTCTTATCTCTATCTTCAAACCCTCGATAGTTACTGTTCACCCGAGCATTTCTTCCCTAGATTTCTGTCGATTCCAGCCGTTGTTTTGAATGATTTTGGTGGCGCTGAGCTCGTTGTGACTTGCTCTTTCGATTGCTACCCATTTGAGACTGTAGTTCGACCTTGCAGGAGATCTCGAAGTAGCAGTGTTGTTCGATTTTCTTCGCTAAGTGGAACCCGAGACTTCTGCAGCTTTCATTAGCTTTGGATTTGAGGTTCGGGACAGCTTCTGCCGTGATTAGCGAAGCCAGGAGAAAGCTGGTTTGTGTAGGCTGAGTTCTGCCGTGCTTTCGAGAAATCTGTTGAGGTAGATTGAAGCTGTGAGGTACGAGTTGAGCAGCTTTAACATCTTTGAGCGTGGACATGGCTATATTTCGTGTTATGAAATCTGTTGAATTGATTCCGTGATTTTACGTGGAACCGTTTGATGAATTGCTTGAGTTATATATTCTGTTTTCGCGTATCACGGTTGTATGCATTTAGAATTGTTTATTGAATGGCATTCATGCATACATCTTGATCCAGATTGATTGATTGGTGTCCCGATTTAGAGTCATGTTGTGGCTGGCCGACAGATGTGTCGTGCCTGAAAAGTCCAACGCTATCATCGGAGTGGTGACTGTCGGATTCGAGTGTCTACCACCGAGCTGTGATAGGCTGACGGGCCCTGAAGATCACGGACCGATGATTTCCCCGGTTGATACAATGTGTGGGTATAGAGGCTCGACTTGAGATGATTTGCCAGTTGATACACTGGTCTTGATTATCGATTCCTTGATAGCCTCATGCATTTCATAGCATTGATTTATAGCATGTTGCATGATTTGCTGTTTTGATGGCTCTTCGTACTGAGGCTTGACCTCGTATTTCTTTTCCTGCTTTTGTGTTGTTTGGGTCTGTGTTACCCATTTGCAGGATCTTCAGGTAACCAAGCTGGACAGGGTGGAGGTTCAGCTGGTCGATCCCCGTTTCTTTGAGTCCCAGTTATTATTGTATATGTATTGAACCGGGGGAATGCCCTGTGTCTTTATGTATTTTTGGGATCTGTATTTGAATTGAGATTGATGTTACCTGATTTGTATGAGTTTGAGTTAACTCGTATTTTGAGTATTGATATTTCGAATGTATGTTTTGAGTTCAGGCCTATTTTATTTCGAAAAATTTTTAAGCCCGATTTTACGCTTCCGTGATTATGTGCATAAGTGTGCTGTAATCTTGAGTGATTAGCACGGGGCCTGACAAGACCTGGTCTCAAAATGTAACTTAACCCAAAACTCGAACTTGACCCATTAAAGTCAAAATTAAATTTCAAAGTTGATAAAAGTACTCAGCCATACAACTTGAAGCCAGACAATTAAAATTTGACAAAATAACAGTCTCATTGACTAAAATCAGACTTTAAAAAAGATAATACAAATATTGGACCCATAAATTTAAAGAAGTTTATACTTTAAAAGTTTGAATTAAAATATTCGGTCCATTACACTTAAAATCGGATCTTAAACTTTAAAATAAAATACCCGGTCCAAAAATAAAATAACTCGGACCCGACTTAAAATAATTTGACCCGACCAATTATTGGCCCGGCCCGGCTGGATCGCCCCAACCGTCCCAGCTGGATCGGTCGAACCCCACCATGCAACCCTAGCGGCCGCCTCCAACACACCCGACAACTAGCCTTCAACCTTGGCCGGATCCCCATCGGTAGGACCACCCCCAGGTCCGGTCGACACACTGGGCTGAGACACGACTCGAACCATGGTCTGCATGGCTCGGCCGACGCACACACAAGGAGCAATCGTGCGCGGCTCGTTGGTTGCGGCCATCACGCCGCGGCCTTGGCTTGACCAGGCCGTCGAGTCCTCTCCACCTAGCCTCGGACCACCATCGGACCACCCTGGACCGAATCCCAGCCCTATGAACCTCCCATGACCGAAAGCATCTCATGAACTAATTATGTTCATGGGGGAAATCGTGATCAATGCATGGATCGCAAACAACAATCGTAGATCGAGTCATTACGCATACAAATCATGCAACATCTCATGAAACAGTGTATAATGATTTAAATGGTGAGAAAAAGGGAGAATCGAGCATGCTTTTTTGAAGAATTTTGAAGAATACACGTTACCGGAGCGGAGGACACGAGATTGGGACGATCAACCTTGAAATCACACCAAAAAATCGATGGAGTTCGAGCAGGGGGTGGAGTAGAGGGGAGCAACTAGGGTTTTTCGAAAATTTGAGTTGGAAAGAATGAATGGTGTTCCAAAAGACCCCTCCAAAGATTTTAGTTAGGAAAAATTAAAGAGTTTTCCTCTCAAAACCCCCATTAATTAAAAATGCTGATTAAAACTCAAAATTAAACTTTATACTTCTAATTTTCGTAATATAAAATCCTCTAATTTTTAAAATGTAGAAAAGTTCATTAAAATAGCACGTATAGGCGAAAAACGGGTTCTTCTCAACACATATACATAAAATCTTAATTTTTCATAAACTACTTAAAATAATAAATTTTTTGCTCTTAAATCTGAGGGTTTAAAAATTTAAATAAACTTACACCTCGGTCGTCCCCAGTCTCGTCCACGCTTCCGGAACTCAATCAGGCTAATAAAATGTCATGAACCTCTTAAAACATTAAATTATCACTTAATCACATAAAATGACATATAATTTTCTAAAAACTAAATTTTTCCCCTAGTCATGCACCCACTCTCACGTAATCAGGATTTCTGGGCATTACCCATTGGGAAGTTTCTCAGGGTGCGTGCGAGTGAGGACAAAACACGTTGGAAAGATCAGTTTTGGTACAGTGTGGACAGTCTTTAAATCTGGGTCGTTTTAGTTGGTATCAGAGCGGTGGTTCTGGTGGGGTACTAGCCTGCTGTTTGGAGCTCAGAGGTCACACTGCCGGTCTGTAAGCTTTAAAGTTTTTACGATTCATACTTCACATGATGTATGTTCTGTTGCTGCATTAGTTGTTTTACCTTAGGAATTTAAGAGTTAGACGCCTAGTCATGCACTTGAAGGGTTTTGTGTGTCAGTATGCCTCACATACGTGCCAGGGATCAGCAGGATGATGATACACCTCCTCCTCCGCAGTTGACGCCTTATGAGAGGGCTAGTGTGGACATGCTAGCCGGGTTCACCAGGTTGTTAGAGCCTCCTCCGCAGTTGACGCCTTATGAGAGGGCTAGTGTGGACATGCTAGCCGGGTTCACCAGGTTGTTAGAGAGGCATTCGGAGCGATCTGGGAAGTCTCACGAGGAGGATGTGGCTGAGCGGTTCCGCAAGCAGGGATCCAAGGAATTTTTCGGGACTACAGATCCGTTAGTTGCTGAGGAATGGATCCGTTCTCTGGAGACCATATTCTCCTGTATGGGTCTCCAGGATGGTGACAAGGTTCGATGTGCCATCTTGATGATGAAGGGAGATGCAGCACTTTGGTGGGAGAGTGTAGTGGTTGGATTGGTTTTGGAGGACCTGAACTGGGTGAGTTTCAGAACTGTCTTCTTCGATAAGTACTTCACCATGAACACCCGGAGTTAGCTGATCAGGGAGTTCATGAGTCTCCGTCAGGGAGACAAGTCTGTAGCCGAGTATGTACAACAGTTCGAGCGGAGGTGTCACTTTGTGTAACGCCCCAAAAATTCATAGGACCACATATTTGAGCATTTTCTATTTTAAGGGTCTATTTGATATTGCAGTTTCAGCCTTAAGTTAATTTTAATTGTTTTAAAAAGTTGATTTTCAGTTGTTGTTTTGAGGCATGATGCGGACGGTTTCCAGGCAGCTGTCGCCCGAGCACAAACACGAGCATATTTCAGCTTTTGGTTTGAAATGCCATCGGCTGGACAAAAATAGTTCCTTTTAAAAAAAAAAAATTTGGTAAAGTTTTCAAATGCAAAAAAGTGGTAAGGAGTATTTGACAAATTCTTCTTTGCGAGAAACCAGCAGGTACCTTTCTCCATTAGAAACCAGCAGGTACCTTTCTTTGTGAGAAACCAGCAGGTACCTTTCTTTGTGAGAAACCAGCAGGTACCTTTCTTTGTGAGAAACCAGCAGGTACCTTTCTTTGTGAGAAACCAGCAGGTACCTTTCTTTGTGAGAAACCAGCAGGTACCTTTCTTTGTGAGAAACCAGCAGGTACCTTTCTTTGTGAGAAACCAGCAGGTACCTTTCTTTGTGAGAAACCAGCAGGTACCTTTCTTTGTGAGAAACCAGCAGGTACCTTTCTTTGTGAGAAACCAGCAGGTACCTTTCTTTGTGAGAAACCAGCAGGTACCTTTCTTTGTGAGAAACCAGCAGGTACCTTTCTTTGTGAGAAACCAGCAGGTACCTTTCTTTGTGAGAAACCAGCAGGTACCTTTCTTTGTGAGAAACCAGCAGGTACCTTTCTTTGTGAGAAACCAGCAGGTACCTTTCTTTGTGAGAAACCAGCAGGTACCTTTCTTTGTGAGAAACCAGCAGGTACCTTTCTTTGTGAGAAACCAGCAGGTACCTTTCTTTGTGAGAAACCAGCAGGTACCTTTCTTTGTGAGAAACCAGCAGGTACCTTTCTTTGTGAGAAACCAGCAGGTACCTTTCTTTGTGAGAAACCAGCAGGTACCTTTCTTTGTGAGAAACCAGCAGGTACCTTTCTTTGTGAGAAACCAGCAGGTACCTTTCTTTGTGAGAAACCAGCAGGTACCTTTCTTTGTGAGAAACCAGCAGGTACCTTTCTTTGTGAGAAACCAGCAGGTACCTTTCTTTGTGAGAAACCAGCAGGTACCTTTCTTTGTGAGAAACCAGCAGGTACCTTTCTTTGTGAGAAACCAGCAGGTACCTTTCTTTGTGAGAAACCAGCAGGTACCTTTCTTTGTGAGAAACCAGCAGGTACCTTTCTTTGTGAGAAACCAGCAGGTACCTTTCTTTGTGAGAAACCAGCAGGTACCTTTCTTTGTGAGAAACCAGCAGGTACCTTTCTTTGTGAGAAACCAGCAGGTACCTTTCTTTGTCAGAAACCAGCAGGTACCTTTCTTTGTGAGAAACCAACAGGTACCCTTCTTGTGAGAAACCAGCAGGTACCCTTCTTTGCGAGAAACCAGCAGGTGCTTTCTTTGTGAGAAACCAGCAGGTACCCTTCTTTGTGAGAAACCAGCAGGTACCTTTCTTTGTTAGAAACCAGCAGGTACCCTTCTCCGTTAGAAACCAGCAGGTACCCTTCTTTGTTAGAATCCAGCAGTACACTGTTCACTGCGACTGGTTTTAAAGTTAGCGTATTTCTTGTTTCTTCCGACTGGTTTACTGTTGCTTGCGACTGGTTCCAGTGTCTTGTGACAGATTCATATATACCAATAGCTGATTGTTCAACTGTTCACTTCTAAAGTACTATTCCTATAGTGTCAGCAGTCACCCGGTAACACTACTGTTCCAAAGTCACGTCTGTTTTACTGTTAGTATCCTTGCAGCTGTTTTACGATAACGATATTGTTTCCTTTACCAACAGCTGATTCCTTTTAGCGATAACGATGAACGGTAAAGATCTGGTTTGTTTCCCAGTATAGTTCCACTTCGTCGCGTCTATTTGTATTCCAGCGATACGATAAGTTATGATCATGTTTAAACATGTTTAAGAAAATTAAATAATGACGAGTTCAAAGTTATGTTTCTGTTTCAAAACTTTTACAAAGTGCTTCGATAAAGAAGATGATGTTGTTTTTTTTTAAAAAAAGAAAACGTTGAGCAGTCGGGTTTAAGTGATTCCATGTTCAGGAAAGTTCTTCTGGTGAATTTCATCTTTAAAGCAGTAGTCTTCGCTTCAGCTGATGTCATTTTCATCCAAGTCACCCAGATGTTTTAAGAAAGTTAGATGTTTAAAAGTACGATGAAGTTAGCTTTGATTCCCGTATGTTTAAGAATGTTCTTTCTTCTGGTGAATGGTAATGTTTGAACTTGACGCTATGTAATCGAAGTTGCTAGTCGAATCAGAAGTTAAGTCTGATTTAATAGGCAACATCTGGTAGCGTAGTCGTCGTTTGAATGTTACAACACCAAGTTATAGTCATATTTTGCTTCTTAGTGAGAAACCAGCAGGTGC
>KV018097.1:1381-19286 GCA_001598015.1 Dorcoceras hygrometricum | reverse complement strand
TGGGGAGCTCCAGTCTTATTCGTCAAGAAGAAGGATGGAACTATGAGATTGTGTATCGACTACTGAGAGTTGAACAAGATCACAATCAAGAACAAGTATCCTCTTCCAAGAATTGACGACCTCTTTGATCAACTCAAGGGAGCTACAACCTTCTCCAAGCTGGATTTGAGGTCAGGATATCACCAGCTAAAGATCAGGGATGAGGATGTCCCTAAAACTGCATTTAGGACAAGGTATGGACATTATGAATTCACAGTGATGCCATTTGGTCTAACCAATGCACCAGCGGCCTTCATGGACCTCATGAACCGTGTATTCAGACCATTCCTCGACAAATTTGTGGTGGTGTTCATAGATGATATACTAGTATATTCATCAAGCGAAGAAGACCACCAGGAACATCTCCGAATTACTCTCCAGATCTTACGAGAGAAACAACTGTACGCCAAATTCAAGAAATGCGAATTCTGGCTGAAGAGTGTGGCATTCCTAGGCCATATAATCTCCGAAGCAGGCGTATCAGTAGATCCAAAGAAGGTAGAAGCCATAATGGACTGGCCTGCACCTAAGACGGTGACAGAGGTTAGAAGTTTCTTGGGGTTGGCCGGCTACTATCGAAAGTTTGTAGAAGGCTTCTCTTCTATAGCGTTGCCACTCACTAGACTCACCCAGAATAACTCCAAGTTCAACTGGAACGAAGAGTGTGAGACAAGCTTCGAGACTCTAAAGACGAAGCTTGCATCTGCCCCTGTTCTGACGTTACCCGTAGGGGACAAAGGCTTTACCATCTACAGCGATGCCTCAAAAGAAGGACTAGGATGTGTGCTCATGCAAGATGGTAGAGTAATTGCGTATTCCTCAAGGCAACTGAAGACGCATGAACGCAACTACCCGACTCATGACTTAGAGCTTGCAGCGGTGGTTTTTGCCCTAAAGATTTGGCGACACTATATTTATGGTGCAAAGTACGAGGTATTCACCGACCATCAAAGTCTCAAATACATATTCACCCAGAAGGAATTAAATCTGAGACAAAGACGATGGCTAGAGCTGTTAAAGGACTACGACTTAACGATCAACTACCACCCAGGAATGGCGAATAAGGTGGCCGATGCGCTAAGTCGGAAAAATATGAACAAGGTGATACTATCTTCAGTCTCAGCCCAACCATGCCTTAAGGAATTGATCAAGCTAAAACAATATCAAGACCCCAGCCTGATGAGGCTGAAAGAACAGATTAAGGAAAGGGAATCGCCTGATTTCCGAACGGAACAAGATGGGATCCTTTGGATGAATGGACGACTATGTGTACCCGACGTCGATAACCTCCGTCAGGAAGTGATGTCTGAAGCACATAAGTCCAAATTCTCAATCCACCCGGGGAGTACAAAAATGTACAGAGATTTGAAAGAACACTTTTGGTGGAATGGGATGAAAAGAAATGTTGCTGATTTTGTTGCAAGATGCCATGTATGCCAACAAGTCAAGGCCGAACATCAAAGACCTGGAGGATTGTTACAACCACTGGAAATTCCAGAATGGAAGTGGGAAAACATATCCATGGACTTTGTAGTTGGTCTACCGAAGACAAGACTAGGCCACGATGGAATATGGGTAATCGTGGATAGGTTAAGGAAATCCGTGCATTTTCTGCCTGTCCGAATGAACTATGGGTTGGAGAAACTTGCTTCCCTGTACATGGACAACATCGTCAGACTGCACGGAGTTTCAACCAGCATTCTGTCAGATAGGGACCCAAGTTCGTATCTCGTTTCTGGAAGAGCTTCCAAGAAGCCATGGGAAGTAAGGTTACTCTCAGTACTGCTTATCACCCGCAAACAGATGGTCAAACTGAGAGGACCATCCAGACCCTAGAAGACATGCTGCGGACTTGCACATTAGACTTCGGTAGCAATTGGAGCAAACATCTACCCCTAATAGAGTTCGCGTACAACAATAGCTACCACAATAGCATAGGGATGGCACCATATGAAGCCCTCTATGGTCGGAAATGTCGATCGCCGCTGTATTGGGATGAAGTTGGAGAAAAGGCTATCATAGGACTTGAACTCGTTCAAGAGACAGTGAAAAAGGTAGCCATTATAAAGGAGAGACTGAAAGCAGCCCAGGATCGACAGAAAAGCTGGGCAGATTTAAAGAGAAGACCCTTGACCTTCGAGGTAGGTGAAAAAGTGTACCTTAAGGTTTCACCAATGAAAGGAGTAGTACGATTCGATAAGGCCGGAAAATGAATCCCCGGTATGTCGGACCATTCGAAATCTTGGAAAGAGTAGGAACATTTGCCTACAGACTGGCTTTACCATCCAGTATGTCGAGAATCCACAATGTCTTCCATGTATCTCAACTAAGAAGATATATCACGGATTCTAGTCATGTTCTCGATGAAGGACCACTCCTCGTGGAAGGAAATTTGAATCAAGGACTGAGCTACGAAGAAGTCCCGATTAGAATCATGGACAGAAAGGATCAGGTACTCCGACGAAGAACGATCCCTTATGTCAGGGTCCAGTGGTCCAACCACACCGAAAGAGAAGCCACATGGGAAGTGGAAGAAAAGATGCGAAGCCAATATCCCTACTTTTTCAACAATCAAAGTAACCAAAGTTTCGAGGACGAAACTTCTTTTAAGGAGGGAGGGATGTGAAAACCCGAAAAAAAAAAAATATCGGGTCAAACCAGATCTCACATGGTCAAACTAGGTTTGTGGGAAAAATCTGCATTCCAGAGGCGCGCAAGCATCCACCGCGTGTTTTTAGCAAAACGACAGCGTTTGGTTAAGATATGTTTTGGGCGCGCGATGGAGAGATCTGATAGGCATTGCACGGGAAGAATGCGACGTCGTATGGTGGGATCTGATTTGCTTAGCGAGAGATCTGATTTACAGCAAACGTCATCGTTTTGTATAGCGACTACGCAAATTTACCGCTGGTCGAAAATCAGCAGATGGTCGAAATTCAGCAGTTGATGGCGCAAGAGTGAAACACCGTCGTTTCGTGGAACCAACAGCTGCGCGTTAAATTGGTTACTGAAGCGGAAGGGATGATACGTCGTCGTTTCGATCTTAGAGGTTGCTGCTGGCAGGCGTGGCTTTTAGCGTGAGAGTGTTCGAGAGAGCGACACGTGTTGGTCAACATCTTGAGTGATTTACTGCTGGATCAGCAGATGCGTAAGTTTAGAGTGACCAGCTGCTGGTTTGGGAAACCCGTCGTAGAAGTGAAGCGACGTCGTTTCGTTAAGTTGAAACGCTGCGTTTGAGTGTTTCGTATGGAACCAGCAGCGAGGGATTTTTGTGAGAAATTAGCACGGGGCCTGTTGATCGCTAATTCAGCAGTTGATACTTGAAGTTTAGCGATAGCAAAACGATGTCGTTTGAATAAGTCGATACGACAGCGTTTTGCTTTCGCGCTAAAGATTCAGCAGATGGCTTGTGCGACGATTAAAACCAGCAGACAGCTATGGTTATCTTGAATCAGAAGGTGCGTTACTTAAAGATAATCAGCAGGTGCTTTACAACGATATCAGAACGGTGTCGCTTGAGTAAGTTGAGACGGCAACGTTTTGACTTAACACTAAAGATCGATCGTGGAGCTTGAGGAGAAACCCGCAGCGACGCAAATTCAGCAGCGACACGAATTCAGCAGCTGGCATTTAGCGACGCAGACTTCATCTTCTCCATGAAAATTCTCGACGCAAAGCAAGATTCTTTGTACAGAAAGCTTCACCATGGAAATTCGAAAAGATTCCTCACGCGTACAAAGCAGATTTCGTGCAGTAACCGTCGAATTGAGAGAAGTAATGGAAAATTAAAACTCGTAAATCATGCGCGCGTAACAGTCGACTTAATGATAGGGAATTAAGAGCCTTTAATGGCGGACGCTCGACTTCCTCACCTCTGCGCCTATAAATACCAGAGGACGACCACAGAACTCCTCACACCATTTCGAAATTGACAGTCAGAAAAGCAACATTTCTTCGCGACAAAGTGCTGCGGAAATTCCAGCAGGTTCTTATCCAAAGTTCGGCGCAAGAGACAATCCAGCAGGTGCAAGACTTAGGAAGAATTCGTGCAATCGATTTACTGCCAGACTTCGTTCAAATATCAGGATTCGTGCTACCAGACTTCACCCCAGATTCGTATACCAGACTCTACCAAATTTCAGATTTGGTAAGTGGGCTTTTGCTAATATGTATTTCGTTGGTTATATTATATATATTCATTTCGAAAGTTCAGTTCTTCTTCTAATGTTCGAGCACCTTTTGTTCAGATGGTTTTATCTCATTCAAACTCCGCTTGCACCGATTTTTTTACTATCGTTATATGGGTCTACGGAATATTTCGGATTTCTGGGTTACTGTGTGTAACTAATGGCCTCGACCCCTTAGAGGAGTAAAACTTAGGGACTGATCAGTAAACCATAGACACGATTCTGTCGTTATATATATATATTTGTTGTTTGCTCGAATGGTATCCCCCGCTTGCTGAGTGTTTCCCCAAACACTCACCCCTTACTTCTCCACCCAGATAAGAATGAAGAGCAGGTAGAAGAAGAAGAACAAGATCAGTTCTGGGGCTGGTGAAGATTCCGTTTGTTGATGTAATCATATTTTAAATTTTCGCTTCCGCTATTTTTCTGATTTTGCGATGTAAAACGATATTATTTTGGATATGTAATAGACTGGTTTGAGCTATGCTATGATGGCTTAATGTTTTACAATTTTTAAATTGTTTAATATTGCCGATGTCATGAGTCTCGGTCTCGGGGCGTGACAGTGAGGACCTCTGAGCGTCCGCTGCAGCTGCTACTCGTGACCACTTTTTATGTTTTGTTTGATGAGACATGTTCAGATTCCACATTTTATTTACTCTGGTTTTAAGACAAAATGAATGATTTAATGTTTTTGAGATATTTATTTATTCATGTTTTAAAATGATGTTGAGGAAATTTTTTGGTGGAGGAACTATGTTTTCTTTTACGAATGTTTATTCCGCATTTTATTTAAAAAAAAATTTTCTAGAGTACGGTTCGTTTCATGCAGTCAAGGTAGACTTGATCGTACTTCCGATGTCGGGATTCGACCTCATTCTAGGGATGTACTGGTTGACCGAGGATGGAGCAGTGATTGATTTCCATCAGAGGTCAGTGATGATCAGGCTGCCAGGACAGGAGACTTTCCTCTTCGAAGTAGCGAAGGGACCGCGGAAGCCCATATATATCTCTTTCTGCAGGCTAGGAAGCTAGTCGAGCTTCGGTGTCAGGCATTCTTGGTCAGTGTTACCACCTCAGTAGATTCAGTAGGCCCTTCACTGTCTGAGGTGGAGGTAGTCAGAGACTTTGCAGATGTTTTTCTCGATGACGTTGTGGGAGTTCCATCGGAGTGAGAGGTGGAGTTTTCGATTGAGCTGGTTCCAGATACAGTGCCCATCTCTAAGGCACCGTACCGAATGGCTCCTACCGAATGAAAGAACTGAAGGAGCAGATTCAGGAGTTGCTCGACAAGGGATTTATTCGCCCTAACTTTTCTCCATGGGACGCACAAGTACTGTTTGTAAAGAATAAGGATGGTAGTATGAGGTTGTGCATCGACTACCGGTAGTTGAACCGGGTTACAGTAAACTTGCTGTTCAGCCTAGCCATTCCACCTAAGCAGCTCACCCCAAAGCTGGTCTTGGTTAAGCATCAGGATCCTCCAGCAACCCTCTAGACTGGATCTCCATTCGGTTTCTCACCGAATCCACACAATGAAACAAAGAAGCATCAAGGGGTAATGCCTAAGCTGACGTACCCCGGACAGTCCATCACTACTAATCCAGCTTAGAGCTGTTCCGCAAGAATAGAAACTCCTCATAAGACAGATCAACTCAGGTCACCTACCTTCTTCTCATACAACAGTATGCACACCAACTTGGAGTGTTTAACTCGGCACACGTCACTTCAAATCAGCTTGCAGCGGTCAATCTAGCTCCCGACCACCCAGCAAGCTTCCAAGCTGGATTATGCAAACTATATACCCAGTGTGAAAACCCAGAATTTTAGCTCACAGAAATTTAGCCCACGACAACAAGTTAAATTACGATGGTCAACTCAGCCTTGGTAAAGTCAACTCAGCTCACAATGGACAGAACAGATCACGCAGTGTAGGCAAACTTTCGTGTGAAATGATCAGCTTACAGCATGCAAACAGCTCTCGCCAAAGCTGAAAACAGATTGGAGCAAATCAAAGCTGAGAACAGCAGGGTATTCCAAGTTGAACTCAACACAACTGAAACGAACCAGACTCTAGAATTTTTTTTAAACATGTGTGGAATACTTAAACGTAAAGTATGTCTCGTTTCCTTTAAAAGCATTCTAAATCATTTTCTCAAAATACTTTAAGCATAAATGAAGGAATATTTAAAATCGTTAAAACATCCAATATAATAAAATCAACTGAGTAAAAATACTGAATGTAATCATGTTTAAAACCAGAATCTAAAACTGTATCATGACAGAACTGAAACGTAAAGACGGTCACGGGGTACTGCTATAGCAGGCGCTCAGAGGTCCTCACCGCCAGTCGGAATATACTCATCGGCAGGATCATCACCTGCACCATTTAAACCTAGTGAGCCTAGAGGCTCAGCATGCTCTATCGTAATACATAAAAAAGTACATACTAATAAAATCGCATGCAAGCACATACTTGTAATTAAAATAACGTTAAAGCGTGAATGCGTACATGATCTTAAAACATTTCATATCATATATTTCATATCGTAACATATCATATAACATATAAGGCATGGCATAACGTAACCTGAAAAACATATGAGTCGTATCAGTGAATGTGAGCTCGTATGACTGATCTGTCGTAATAACCAACGTACGTGGCGGTGTGGTTCACCCCGATATCACACGAGGATCCCTATATGTCACACCTCCTATAATTGCCACTTCACCATGTCGTGATCACATGGATCCATAGGCCCTATAATCACCTAAAAACAGGGGATCCCCGGGCCCGACTACCCGGCTAACTCCCATCGTAGACTTTGCCACATCACTTCAATCCCTCGGGTTTTAACTTAAAAAACACGCCTGATCATTTCATAAAATCTCATGATGCGTGAATTTCTTAAAATCATGTAATTTAAAACTTAGCCCGTTAATGTATATTTAACTATTTTCTTGAAAACGTTTACGTACATAAAATACTACATATATAATTAAATATACACTTACGGGCTTCTACATTTTTCTACTTCGGTCAAAGATTGATTTCGGGGTCAGGCTCACCAGTTCTAGACCACACATCACTCTAAATTCGGCCGATGAAACGAATGTTCACCGCTTTTTCCCATTTTTGCCTATTTTCTTTAAATCTTTGATTTCTTAAAATAAGAATAAAAGGGACTAATTAAAATCAATTTTGACTTCTAAAAATCAATTTGGAACTTATTAAAATCGATTTGGACTTTTAAAATCAATTTAAATCAATTTTGATCTCGGAAGCCGATTTTGACCAAAAGACCTATTTTGACGAAATTAAATCCAAAAAATAGATTTTAACTCCAATAAAATACCAAAGGCCCTAATTTTGACTAAAAACTTAAAATTAAACATAACTTAAATTATTTAAAAGGTTTGACTCAATTTTGACATTCTGACTGTTTTCTTTAAAATTAGACCTTTGACACATTAACTAAAATAACAGGTCCATAATTAAAATAACTTGACCCCATTTTAAAATATTTGACTCGAAACTCAAAGAACCGATCCGGTCCAACCGAACCAGCCGAAACCGGTTCACTTAGACCGAACCAATTCCCCAAAAATTAACCTAGGCCGAAACACACACACACCCATGCATCGCCGTCGCGACCAGCAGCCACTTCGCACAATCGTTCTCCCTGATCCGGCCACCACTGCCGGAGCCCTTCCGGCTGAACCACCCCCAGGTCCAGCCGGTCCTAACCTGACCAAGCATGGTCCCAACCGAGCACGCATGAAGGAGAACGACCCGCTCAAAGCTGGCACACGGCGCTGCGCAGGAACACGCAGCGGGCGGTGTTCTCCTCCTAGCCCATGGTTCGTCCGACAACACCCTATGGACCACTTCTAGCCTTCCTTAGGACCCCTTTGAACCACCTAATATCGAGCCAAGGTCCCTTAGGCAGCCCCTAAACCGAAGCCATGCATGAAAGGTGCAAAGCCGTGAGATGTAACATGAGATATTGCATGAACCATGAACAAGATGAGTAGATCTGAACAATACACATGTAATTCACATGAATTTTCATAAAAATCAGTCTAATACAGTTTAAATGGTGAGAAAATGGATTGATATAACATGCCTGGGTTGAAGAAGACGTAGATCTGCGAGGTACGGACGTTCTAGACACGAGATCGGGGCGCCGCCAGATTTGGATCACCAAGTTTCTTCAAAGGCTGGAAATTTTCAAAATTTTGTGTGCTCGTGAGGGAGGGGGACGGCTTGTGCAAAGAAAGGAGGCTAGGTTTTGTGTAAAATGTGATCAAGGAATAATTAAAGTGCCTAATATGACCCCTACTAATTTAAAGTAAGAAAATACAAGCTTGCCCCTATAATTAAATAAAAAAGTGTTTAAAATACATACTTGGGCTTTAAAGATTACATAATTTCGAAATCTAGGCTTCCTCATAATTTAAAATGCCCAAAAACTCAATATACCAGCCCGTATAGGCGAAAAACGGGTTCCCCTCCAAAATAATTATAAAAATCCTAATTTTCAGAAATTGCGCTTAAAATAAAATAATTTCATTCTTAAAATTCCATAACTTAAAATTCTCAAATTATTTTCATTCCGGTCGACCCTAATATCGTCCACACGTCCGTAGCTCAAGCAGGCTGAAAAATAACACATGCACACCATGCAGCATAAAATCATAAATAAATCATATAAAATGGCATGTAATCATCTAAAAATATTTTCCCCCTAGTCATGTACTCATTTCTACCAAATCTGGATTTCGGGGCGTTACAACAACAATGCCCAATGCTGGAGCTATATACTAGACCCCAAATAGATTAACAGATTAAGGATCAGCTTTCAGCATACCCAGGACAGATCACACACACAGAACACACATACGGATCAGCTCAGGAACTTCAGCAGTGCTGCTACACGCGTTACAAATCAGATTGAATTTGGAAAGCTAACCATCAACAATCGTAACTGCCGATTTAGAGAGATTAATGGCCAAGTAAATCACCCAATTCAATGCCTAAACTGATGCCCTTGTAACAGCTAGATTAATGGCCATCAAATCAGGAATTTATGTCTGTAACGACTGACCTTTGACTCCCTGTTTCTACACCTATAAATACCTTGCCGTGGCATCAGATGACCCATACTCATCCCGAAAATTGTCAGTAAAATACCAGTAAGCTCCCACGTTGAAACCCTGCACGAGCTGTATCACAGTGCTGTGCGAAGTTCACCAGATTTTGTATATCATATTCGGCCTGAGTTGAATACTATTTCTGCCACCTTGAACCACACAAAAACTTCAGGAGACAGTAAGTGGGCTTTTGCTCTATATATTCATTTGAAATATTATATGGTATTCATTCTATATTCTGTTTTGAATTATCATTCGAGTTTTCGTTTCGTGTCAAATTCATGCTATGATCTATGCTCTATTTTAGCATTGATATTTCTATCG
Source organism: Dorcoceras hygrometricum (assembly GCA_001598015.1). Classification (NCBI taxonomy): domain Eukaryota; kingdom Viridiplantae; phylum Streptophyta; class Magnoliopsida; order Lamiales; family Gesneriaceae; genus Dorcoceras; species Dorcoceras hygrometricum. The sequence continues at coordinate 9,582 of KV018097.1, read as the reverse complement.
CAAAGGGTCTACGAAATATTCCGCACTTTGAGTTACTGTGTGTAACTATGGACTCGACCCCTTAGAGGAGTAAAAATTAGGAACTGATCAGTAAATCATAGAAACGAAGTAATTATCAGTGCTACCTGTTCTCTGTTATTTGCTCTGCTCTGTTCTGATGATCAAATTCAGTATATGAACATGTATATGTACTTGTCATACTCGAATGGTTTCCCCCACTGCTGAGTGTTTTACAAAGCACTCATCCCTTACTTCTCTCACCCAGATAAAAACAAAGAACCGGTTGAACAGGACGAGCAAGAGATGTTCTGGGGCTGGTGAAGACTTAGTATAGGTTAATGTAATTTCGCTTCCGCAAACTTTGAATTCAGTTGTAAAGACGATTATTTTGATTATGTAAAAGACTGGTTTTGAGCTATGCTATGAGGCTTAATGTTTTTACAATTTTATAATTGTTTAACATCACCGATGTCACGAGTTTCGGTCTCGGGGTATGACATTTTAGTGGTATCAGAGCTCATCAGGTTCATAACCCGACTAGAGAACCAAGTATGAGATTTTGCAAGGTTCGGGTTGAACTTGAATATTTCCGCATGAGACCAGTGCTACCCCCTCCAAAACGGGCCAACAAAGTCAAGGCAGAACATCAAAGACCTGGAGGAATATTGCAACCACTGGAAATTTCAGAATGGAAGTGGAAAAACATATCCATGGACTTTGTAGTAGGTCTGCCGAAAACGAGATTAGGCCATGATGGAATATGGGTAATCGTGGATAGGTTAACGATGTCCTTTCACTTTCTGCCTGTCCGTATGAACTACGGCTTGGATAAGCTCGCTGCCTTGTACATGGACAACAATGTCAGACTACATGGAGTTCCAACCAGCATTCTGTCAGATAGGGACCCAAGGTTCATATCTCGTTTCTGGAAGAGCTTCCAAGAAGCCAAGGGAGGTAAGGTTACCCTCAGTACGGCTTATCATCCACAGACAGATGGCCAAACTGAGAGGACCATCCATACCCTAGAAGACATGCTACGGACATGCACCTTGGACTTCGGTAGTAACTGGAGCGAACATATACCTCTAATAGAGTTCCATACAACAATAGCTACCACAACAGCATAGGAATGACACCATATGAGGCCCTATATGGACGGAAATGTCGATAGCCACTGTATTGGGATGAGGACGGAGAAAAGGCCATCACAGGACCTGAACTCATCCAAGAGATAGTGAAAAAGGTAGCCATCATAAAGAAGAGACTGAAGGCAGCCCAGGATCAACAAAAAAGCTGGACGGACTTAAAGAGAAGACCTTGGCCTTCGAGGTAGGTGAAAAAGTGTATATCAAGGTCTCTCCAATGAAGGGATAGTCCGATTTGATAAGGCCGAAAAGTTGAATCCCCGGTATGTCGGACCATTTGAAGTCTTGGAAAGAATAGGAACATTTGCCTACAGACTGGCCTTACCACCCAGTATGTCAACAATCCGCTAGGTCTTCCATATCTCACAACTAAGGAGATATATCGTGGATTTTAGTCACGTTATTAATGAAGGGCCGCTTCTTGTGGAAGGGAATTTGATCCAAGGACTGAACTATGAAGAAGTCCCTATTTGAATCGTGGACACAAAGGACCAGGTGCTTAGACGAAGAACAATCCCATACGTCAAAGTCCAATTATCCAACCACACCAAGAGAGAAGCCACGTGTGAAATGGTGGAGAAGATGCGTAGACAATACCCCTACCTCTTCGAAAATCATGAGAACCAAGTTTCAAGAACGAAACTTCTTTTAAGGAGGGAGGGATGTGAAAACCCAGAAATTTAGCTATCGGAAATTTAGTCCACGACAACAAGTTAAATTAAGATGGTCAACTCAGCCTTGTTAAAGTCAACTCAGCTCATGGTGGACAGAAGATCACGCAGTGTAAGCCAACTTTCGTGTGAACTGAGCAGCTTACAGCATGCAAACAGCTCTCGCCAAAGCTGACAACAGATTGGAACAACCAAAGCTGAGAACAACAGGGTATTCAAAGTTGAATTCAACACAACAGTGCCCAATGCTGGAGCTATATACTGGACCCCAAACATATTAACAGATTAAGGATCAGCTTTCAGCACACCCATGACAGATCACGCACACAGATCACACATACGGATCAGCTCACGAACTTCAGCAGAGCTGCTACACGCGTTACAAATCAGATTGCATTTGGAAAGCCAACCATAAACAATCATAACTGCCGAATTAGAGAGATTAATGGCCAAGTAAATTGCCCAATTCCATGTCTAAACTGATGCCCTTGTAACAGCCAGATTAATGGCCATCAAATCATGAATTTATGTCTGTAACGGCTGACCTTTGACTCCCTGTTCCTACACCTATAAATACCTTGTTGTGGAATCAGATGACCCACAATCATCCCGAAAATTCTCAGTAAAATACCAGTAAGATCCCACGTTGAAACCTTGCACAAGCTGTATCATCGTGCTGTGCGAAGTTAACCAGATTTCGTATACCAGATTCGGCCTGAGTTGAATACTATTTCTGCCACCTTGAACCACACAAAACCTTCAGGATACAGTAAGTGGGATTTTGCTCTATATATTCGTTTTAAAATATATGGTATTCATGCTATATTCTGTCTTTAATTATCATTCGAGCTTTCGTTTCGTGTCAAATTCATGCTCTGATCTATACTATGTTTTAGCACTGATATTTCTATCGCAATATGGGTCTACGAAATATTTCACACTCTGAGTTACTGTGTAACTATGGCCTCGACCCCTTAGAGGAGTAAAAATTATGGACAGATCAGTAAACCATAACACGAAGTAATTATCAGTGCTACCTGTTCTCTGTTATGTGCTCTGCTCTGTTATGATGATCAAATTCAGTAGATGAACCTGTATATGTACTTGTCATGCTCGAATGATTTCCCCCACTGCTGAGTGTTTTCCAAAGCACTCATCCCTTAATTCTTCCACCCAGATAAAAATGAAGAACAGGTTGAACAGGACGAGCAAGAGATGTTCTGGGGCTGGTGAAAACTTAGTATAGGTTAATGTAATTTTGCTTTCGTAAACTTTGATTTTCAGTTATAAAGATGATTATTTTGATTATGTAAAATACTGTTTTTGAGCTATACTATGAGGCTTAATGTTTTTATAATTTTATAATTGTTTAACATTACCGATGTCACGAGTCTCGGTCTCGAGGCGTGACCCAGTGACATCTGAGCTGCTATAGAAACCTGGAAACTATAAAAAGCTTGCTCTTCTAAGCACTTAGAGCTATCAGCTCACAACAATTCTGCTTGCTAGCACACGTCAGGTCACACTGCTGAGCTTCACCACGGTGCATAACTCTAAGCTGGTCCTAACGTACCATATACCAGCTCACACAAGCAGCCCTTGCTTATGCTTACAACCCAGCTTGGCAAGGAGAAACCCAACCAACTTATTCCTAAGCTGATACTCACGGACTCTGGGGCATCTTAACCGTAATTCTCAATTAGCGTTCCTATAATCTGCTCAGATTATAACACTAATTACCTTGACTAATTACAGTCCTCACAGACTGGACTTTTTCTAAGTAAATTTATTAAGTTTGGGGTTCAAATTGCAGGATGCTAAAAATGTGTACTTGGTCTAAAACAACGACCAAAATACTTGTGGACTAAATTGCAAAAGTACAGGAATTTTATTCTTTGAATTGGGAAATAAATCTGATTTTATAAATGAGCGGAATTCAACAATCAAATTACAGAACTTATATCTGTCGTTCAGATTACAACAATTAATCAAGGAGGTAATCTGAATGTATACAAAATATTGTGTCATAGTTTCTGTACAACAAAAGATAAGAACTGAAAACAGTGCGGAAGATGATGTCTATGATAAACACCCCTAATCCGATCCAGCTCACTCCATCCAGCTCTGTCTAAATCTCGTCACCTGCACTCCAGAAAACTAGTGAGCCTAGGGGAACAACAAGTAAATCTGGAATAACAAAGGCCGGAAATACAAGCATAGCAATATCTGACTTTGTCTGAAATTTCATAAGCTGCTAGAATTCAAAAGCTGATGAATTGAATACTGTAATCTGGTACTAAATGCAAAAGCATAACTGTACATGTTTGAAACATACTTAAACATTTTCTGATCTTTAAAATGACGTAACATAAACATTTCTTTGAGCTGTGGATATAAACCACCATGTGCTCTGTTTTCATTTTCTATTGAGTTATGGCTTAGAAGCTCTACTTAGGCCCGTGCCGTTTGATCGAACTATCATCTAAAATCAGGAATTATGGAATGCCCATCCTTTCGTGAAGGGATTATAGTCTTTCAACCATAATCTTGGTCCCTTCCTTGGTGACCGTCTGTTATCTTTGCCATAAACCAATCGAAACTTTGAAATAAACTTCCTTTAAATCTTTCCGTAAAATCTTTCTTTTCTTGATCTGTTTAAGATCGCTTTCTTGTGCAGATTGCTATTTTAAAACTCTGTTGATGAGCGAAGGCTATTGGGTCATTGAAATACAATTGAAAGTGAACACTGAAACCAGCTTGGGCTATTGAAACGAATAATGAGTAAGAGCTCTGAGCTAGGAACAATCTTTCATACTTGGATAACAATACGAATCGATTGAAGTTATACCTTCAAATCAAAGCTGAAGAAACAAATAATTAAACTTAGAATTTCTGCATCAGTCCAGAATGGACCTGAGCTGGATCAGCTTGGAGTATTATCAGCGCAAACGTACTGGTTTAGAATATAAACTCAACTCTAAGCTGCTTGGTCAAACAAAGTCAACTTGGAACTTAGCCTTATACATGAATTGGCCCAAAACATTAAATTCAACCTTTAAACTTCCTAAAATACTCCATCCTTTGCTAAAAATTCAAATATTTAAAATTTGACTAAATAAAGACCCATTGACCAATTTTGGCTAAATAAAATCCTAATAACCTCAATTTTGACTTTAAAGCTTAAAAGAAAAATACTAGGTCCAACAATAATTAAAAGTTTTACTAAATATTTGACTTTAAAATATTTGATCAAAATTCTTAAAATTGGACCCTATACTTTAAAATTAAAATAATCGATCTGGAATTAAAATAATTTGGACCAAACATAAAATTTTTTTTCACTCGACCCTCGACTAACCGACCCGGTCCAACCGAACCAACCGGTCTAGCCGAACCAGTCGGCCCATGCAAGCCCTAAACCTAAACCTAGCCGCACGCACACACCCATGCATCTCACTACCAGCCGCCGTTAACTACTTCGTGCGACCTGCTCCGGCCACCCCTGACCGGAGCCCCACCGGCTGGACCACCCCCATGTCCAGACGCTCCCTATCGAACCAACCACAGCCCGAGCCATGGCCGCACCAGGCCGTACGAGCCGTGTGGAAAGGTGCCGTACGACGACGCTAAAAAAAACACAGAATGCGTTGTCCCTAATTAAGTCGATGATCCAGCCCTTAACTCCCAACCATGGACCACTAATAGACCTCCCTAGGACCATCATGAACCATCTCGAAGTCCCTAGAACAGTCCTTGGCCGAATCATGCAAGAATCGATCAAAACATGTTAGAAACATAAGAGACATGCGTGGATCTAAAACATTAAACGTAGATCATTGCAAATCACATGAAATTCATGAATTTTAAGATTAAAAACAGTTTGATATGGAGTAAATAGTGAGAAAAAGAATAGATAGTACATGCCTTTGTTGGAGAAAAAGGAGATCTGCGAGTTATCGACGTGTAGGACGCGAGATCGGGACAAGACCGCCTTATATCACCGAAAATCTAAAGAAAACAGATGGGGAGCTTGAAGAAGGAGGGGGACGGCTATGGAGAGGGAGGGAGGAGGCTAGGGCTACACCAAATTAAGGTTTGAAAGAATGAGTGGTGACAAAAATGACCCCTCATGTGTTTAATTAAGAAAATAAATGGAGTTTTGCCATCCTAACCCTCCACTAAATTGAAGCGTTGAATAAAACTTTAAACATAGCTTTAAAGTCTCTAACTTTTGTAATAATAATTTCCCATATTTGCAAAACATAGAAAAACTCAAAACGGGTTCCCCTCGGCAATAATGCATAAAACCTTATTTTTCGGAAATTGCTGCTTAGAAATAACAAATTTGTTCTTAAAAAGTATGAGGGCTTAAAACTTTCAAATAATTTCATCTCGGTCATCTCTAGTCTCGTCCATGTGTCCGGAACTCGAAAGGGCTAAAAACATAACATGCATATCATGAAACATTAAAACCATCATGCAATCACATAAATTAGCATATAATTTTCTAAAATAATTTCCCCCTAGTCATGCACTCATTTCCACGTAATTAGGATTTCTGGGCGTTACAACTCTCCCCCTTATAGGAAATTCGTCCCCGAAATTAGATTACGTACCGAAACGTGCTGGGTAGCGCGTCCGCATATCGGTTTCAGTCTCCCAGGTAGCCTCATCCTCTGAGTGATTCTGCCATCGGACCTTGACCATCGGAATACTCCACGCTCTAAGTCTCCACTCCTCTCGTGCTAGGATCTGCACTGGTCGCTCCTGAAATGATAAATATGGTGCTAAATAGAGTGGCTCAAAGTCCAACACATGAGATGGATTCGGAACGTACTTACGCAGAATCGAGATATGAAATAAGTTATGCACCGCTGACAAGCTGGGTGGTAGTGCTACTCGATACACCAACATACCAACCCTCTCTAGAATCTCGAACGGCCATAAACCTTGGGCTGAGCTTGCCCCTCTGGCCAAAGTGCATCACGCCCTTCATGGGCGATATCCTCACGAATACAGGGTCCCCAATCACTAACTTCATATCTCGTAGTCTCTGATCGGCATAACTCTTCTGACGACTCTGGGCTGTCCTCATCCGATCCAGTATCCTGATCACAATATCTACGGCCTGCTGTACCATCTCTGGCCTCATCTAAACTCTCTCTGTCAGGCCCCGTGCTAATTTCTATCGAGTAACACATAAATAAGCGCATAATCACGGAAGCTTAAAATCAGGGCTTAAAAATTTTTCGAAATACAATGGGCCTGAACTTCAAATCATACATTCAAAATATTCAATACTTGAAATATGAGTTAACTCAAACTCATACAACAAGTAACCACATAATTCAATTCAAAATACAGATCCCCATACACAAATAAAACACGGGGCATCTCCCGGTTCAATACATATCATAAATAAACTGGGACTCAGGGATGAGGGGATCGACCAGCTGAACTTCCACACTGCCCAGCTTGGTTATCTAAAGCTCCTGCAAATGGGCACGCAGACCCAACAAGACAAAGCAGGAAAACAAATACGAGGTCAAGCCTCAGTACGAAGAGCTATCGAAGCAGATAAACATGCAACATGCTATAATCAATGCTATGAATGCATGAGGGCTATCAAGAAATCGGATAGCTAGACCAGTCTATCAACTGGCAACTCAAATCAAGCCTCTATACCACTCACAGCCAATCAGCCGGTGGAAATCATCGGTCCGTTATCATCGGGGCCCGTCAGCCCATCACAGCTCGGTGGTAGACACTCGAATCCGGTAGTCACCACTCCGACGATAGCGTTGGACTTTTCAGACACGACTCAACAGTCGGCCAGTCACAACGTGGCACCCAATCAGGTAATCAAAATCAAATCTGTATATTCAGGCTCAAGATGTATGCATGAATGCCATTCAATATCCATGCTCAATGCATACAAGGCATAATACGTGAAAACAGAATATATATCTCAAGCAATTCATATAACTGTTCCACGTAACACATAGCAGCAACTTCACAGATTTCACAACATTGAAATATAGACATGTTCACGCTCAAGACTGCTAAGGGCTGCTCAATCGTACCTCGAATTCACAAATTCTACCTCACAAATTCAAACAGGGCACGGCAGCGCTCACGACCAGAAACCAGCAGCTTTCGCGATCTTCTCCCAGGTCGTCACGCAGCTTCAAATAGGTAGCAATCGAAAAAGAAGTTCACAAGGAACCCAGCGCCACCGAAAACACTCAAATCTTCGACGGAGAACGACGGAAAATCTAGGGAAGAAAGCCTCGGTGAACAGTAACTCGACGAGGGTTTGAGAAAAAAGATAAGAAATATCTGGCTCTCGATTATTCTAAGTGTCGATCAACACCTCTATATATAC
>KV018096.1:128677-164530 GCA_001598015.1 Dorcoceras hygrometricum | reverse complement strand
TCTTGTTAACCCTCCCGAAGGAATTGTTCCCATTGGGTGCAAATGGGTATACAAGAGGAAACTTGGGCCTGATAGTAAGGTAATGACCTACAAGGCACGACTGGTCGCGAAAGGTTACACTCAAAGGCAAGGTGTTGACTATGATGAAACCTTCTCGCCCGTCGCAATGTTCAAGTCAATTAGAATTTTGTTAGCCATAGCCGCATGGTACGACTATGAGATATGGCAAATGGATGTGAAAATTGCGTTGCTTAATGGAAAAATTAAGGAAGAGATCTATATGACGCAGCCTGAGGGTTTCACATCTGTTGGAAGCGAGCATAAGGTAAGCAAGCTTCAGAGATCGATCTACGGTCTCAAACAAGCATCGCGAAGTTGGAACCTGAGATTCGATGAAACAATTAAGGAATTTGGTTTCATCAAGAATCCCGAGGAGCCATGTGTCTATAAAAAGGTAGTTAAAAAGCGCTGTGACGTTCCTCGTACTTTATATTGACGACATCCTACTCATTGGGAATGAAGTAGGAATGTTGCAGTCAACTAAAGTATGGTTGTCTAGCATATTTTCGATGAAAGACATGGGTGAAGCATCCTATATTCTTGGAATACAGATCTATCGGGATAGATCTAAACGGATGCTCGGACTCACCCAAGCTACCTACATCGATACCATACTTAAGAGGTTCTCTATTGAAGAGTCCAAGAGAGGACACCTACCTATGTGCCACGGGGTCACTCTATCCAAGTCTATGTGTCCAAAGACTGATGAGGAGATAGAGAATATGGCACGTGTACCATATGCCTCGGCAATAGGTAGTATTATGTATGGCATGATCTCGACTAGACCGGATGTCGTATATGCTCTGAGTGTCACGAGCCGCTACCAGGCCAACCCCGGCCAATTGCATTGGAAGGCTGTGAAGGATATTCTTAAGTACTTACGAAGGACTAAGAATATGTTCATGGTCTACGGGGGTGGGGAACTGAAACTGGAAGCCTACACTGATTCTAGCTTCCAGTGTGACGTGGATGATTCGAAATCAACCTCTGGATTTGTATTCATGCTCAATGGTGGTGCTTTCTCTTGGAAGAGTTCCAAGCAATACACCATCGCGGATTCAACCACAGAGGCTGAGTACATTGCAGCATCAGCTGCTGCTAAGGAGGCCGTTTGGATAAGGAATTTCGTCCAAGAGTTGGGCGTCATTCCTAATGGAGTTGGTCCAGTCCCGGTGTACTGCGACAACACGGGTGCCGTTGCGCAAGCAAAGGAGCCTAGGTCTCACCAAAGATCCAAACACATACTGAGGAAATACCACTGTTTAGTTTAATTTCGAGGACAAAATCTTTTTTAGTGGGGGAGAAATGTGAGACCTGGAAATTGTATTAAGGATTAATTGTTGAACAATTTTTGGTTTCCCGTGCCCCGTATCGTCTAGCGCCTGCGGAGTTGAGAGAGCTCAAGGTTCAGTTAGATGACTTGCTGGAGAAGGGTTTCATTCGCCCTAGTATGTCACCGTGGGGAGCGCCCATTTTGTTTGTAAAGAAGAAGGATGGCTCAATGCGGATGTGCATTGATTTTCGCCAGTTGAATAAAGCCACTGTGAAGAATAAGTACCCGTTGCCGAGAATCGATGATCTGTTTGATCAGTTGCAAGGTTCTGCGGTGTATTCTAAGATTGATCTTCGTTCCGGGTACCATCAGCTCAGAGTGAGGGAACAAGATGTCACGAAGACTGCGTTTTGTACGAGGTACGGATATTTTGAGTTTTTGGTGATGCCGTTTGGGTTGAAATCGGTTGGCAGGTCTCATGACTTCAGCAGCGTGTGTTGTCGTTGTGTGGCTGACGTAAGCATTGCTGTTGAGAGATCTGGTTGTTGGCAAGGAGTTCCTTACGCCGTCGTTTCAGGAGAGATCTGTTCTGAGCTTTTATGGAGAGATTTGATTCTAGCGTAGTGTGAGACCAGACTTGCTTACGTAAGTAGAACTGTCCGTGGTTTTGGAGCTGTGCGTTGTTGTTAGCGTGTTTCTAGATCTCAGCGCTTTTTGGATCAGATTTCTCCGTGGTGTGATGCGACGTCGTTTTGGGGTTGTAATTGTGTTTAGCGTGCGTAGTTGGTGAGGTCTGTTTTGTCGGTGGGTTATTTAAACAGATCTCTTGCGCCTATAAATTAGAAGCGTTGGCTTCGTTTCTTTTCACCAGATCCCATACTTAGAGAAATTTATCAGACTTTCGTTCTCTGTTTTCTCAAACCCTTTTCACTGTTCACCGTGAACTTCTCCGGCCTTTTCCCGTCTATTCCGGCCATCGTTTTTCACGTTCGAGGTAGAGTTGGACTCCTCTTAGAAAGCTCTTTCATCTCGTACCCATATTGGAAGCTAGAGTTGGCTGAATCAAAAGCACGAAGTTGCTGTGGTTGTTCGCGCGTTGCGTGGTTGCAGGTAGCCTTTCGATTTTACGTTGGGATCTTGTTTTTGGCATTGTTTTAAGCTTCCTAGTTAGTCGTTTGGGTAGGATTGAAGGCTGGGTCGTATTTATGAATTTCTGGCCGTGAGTTGTTGTGAGATGCCGTGAGTTTTTGCAGGCTCGTTCTGAATTGTGTATGCGTGTAATTTAACAGATTTCAGGACTGGGATTTCGTGAGCCTTGTTGTGGTGAGCGCTTAGCAGAATTCAGGTACGGGTTGAGCTTGTAAATTACAGCAAGGTGACGGCTTGGATGAATTGTTAGATGGCTTTGCTGGCTTATGTGTTTACTTGCCTGTTGAGGCTGCCGATCTATGAGATGGCCGTGTGTTATGTGATATGTACTTGCTGATGTTGCTACTGATTTCGCATATGTTGATATTCTTGTCATTTCCAGCATGCGCATACACGTATTTGCATCTCATTCCAGTTTTATTGCCATCGTTTCGTTATTCTTGTTCTGCTTCTTACCAGGATGCGAGGGCGAGCGGCAATACCGCACTCTCATCTCCCTGCTGGGTTATGTTAGCCCCTATGCACCGAGTGGCTAACTACAACAGTTCATAGGTTGGGCAACAGCAGGCCGAGTTGTTTGATGCATCTGGTATTCGGGTGTTGTGTTCCGGCGAGTGGTTAGCTACCACACTTGGAACACACCTAGTGGCTACCGATTGTTGCAAATTCAGTTGACCTGTGCATTGAGTTCCTTGACTTCCTTCTCAGTAGGAGTCTGTTGTTGTTGTTCAGCATCTCATGCATAGCATATGCATTTTATTCTTGCTGCTTATTGCTGATTTATAGTTGCTCTTCGTACAGGGGTTTGACCCCATGTCCGTATAGGGCATGGTTTGTTTTCCTTGCCTGTTGTGTTGTCCAGGTCATACAGCTGGTCGTGGAGCAGGTCCAGCTGGAGGTGCCCCAGGAGGTGGTTGAGTATCTCAGTAGCGTATAGCATATATTTATGCATCAGTATTATTAGCCACGGGATGCCCTGTGCTTTGTCGTTGTATCCAGTGTCTGGAGTATGATACATGTATTGTTGCTATACTTGGTTGTTGCATTGTTATGTTGGTTTTCCAACTGGATATATATATATATTGAGTATCGCATTATTTTAAATTGGGTGTTTTAAACCGTCGGGCCTAAAAGCAAAACTTTTACCCACTTTTTGATAAGCTTCCGCATGTGTTGGGTTTTTACTTAGTTTAGAGCACGAGGCCTGACACATGAGGGCTATCAAGGATCGAATAGCTAGACCAGCATATCGACTGGCAAATCATCTCAAGCGGCCTCTATACCACGCACAGCCAATAAGCCCGTGGAAATCATCGGTCCGTGATCATCGGGGCCCGTCAACCCATCACAGCTCAGTGGTAGACACTCGAATCCGACAGTCACCACTCCGATGATAGCGTTGGACTTTTTGGGCACGACACATATGTCGGCCAGTCACAACGTGGCTCTCAATCAGGTCACCAATCAATCTGTAACATCAGGCTCAAGATGTATGCATGTATGCCGTTCAGAAATCAATGCTCAATGCATAAAAGTCACAGTACGTGAAACATAACATAAATCAATCAATAAAACACATTCTGCTCACGCAAATACAGCCATCAAAATCAACCAGATTTCACAGCCTGAAATATACACATGCTCATGCATCAAAGCTTCCCAGAATTGCTCAAAATCGTACCTTTAGCAGCTTAAAACTACCTCACAGATTTCACCAGACACTGCAAGTTCACGATTAAAGCGAACATATCCCTCAAAAGCACGGAGATCCTCAACACGTGCAAATCAGCTTCCTCCTAACCTCGGAATTCACGACAGAAGGCTACTGGAAATCTCAAATCTGTGACAGAGCCTCGAAAATCAACTAACATTCGACACAAATCTGGACTTATACATTTTAACACCTACGGACAGAACTCCATTCTCATTCCATACACTCACGCAGGTATTAACAACGAATTCAAGGCTCAAATAGCAAGGGATGCCCACCCAAAAGCTCAATAGAGCTGAAGATAGATTTTGCTCAACGGTAGAGGAAATTCCACGAGCACGCAGATCTTACGGGATCCATCAAATCGTTGTCTCAAGATTTCTAGATGGTAACAATCGAAAGAGCACGTCTCAGGGAGTTCATTGACACCTAAACCGTCGAAAACAAAGGCTGGAATCGGCAGAAATCTAGGGAAGAATGTTCGAATTAACAGTAGCTAAAACGAGGGTTTCAAGATTGTCGGGAGAAAAACAGAGAAATATCGGTGTCTTAAATATTCTAAGTGTTTTCCAACACTTATATTTAATTCCCCAATTTAAATGCTACTGGACAAGCCAATCACTGACGAAAACAGATTCCTGCTTCTCTTCAAGGCGCTAAACTGACTTCTCGATGCATCGCTTAACACAACAGATTCCAGCGCTTACGTTAAATGCCTGCGCGCTAACTAAACGACGCCGCACGCATGAAGTCTGAAATGCACAAGCGTTACCTAATCAGATTTCTTCGTTCGCGCAATTCAAAACACTGAGCGTTCACAATTCAAAACGACGACGCAGCAAATTAATGGAACAACGTCGCACTGCACAAGTATGATACAACGCTAACGCTCCCTTCAATTCCACAGATCTCTCACCAGCGGTCAACTCATCGGGTGACTGCCACGTGCCCTCATCTCATGAATCCTCGCTTGCGCTCGCTAAACCAACAGATCCCTCGCGCTACGAGACATCCGAATATACCAAAACGACAGCTCTTAACACCGAGCGCTAGACTCGATCACCAGATCTCACCAAAACGACAGCGTTTCGTCATGTGTTCGTGGCAATTCACACAAACGCTCAGATCTCACCCACAACAACAGCGTTTCATCTCCGCGCCACAATCAACCATCAGACCTCACCCGATAACCTCAGCGAGTAGATCTCGTTAAAACGACATCGTTCCACTACCTAATAGCGACAACACACGCAAACACCGGGGAATCAGATTTCATTCAGCATTTCACAAATTCAACTCCATTTCTCAAACAGATTTCACTCAAAAGAAGCTTACAACTCGAAGCACAACATCTCAAGGAGGAATCCGAAAATCATAAACCAGACTTCACCCAAATGTAAAGTCTGAAATCTGAAATCTGAAAATTCGAAATTACAAAATCTCATGACTAATCCTATACAAATACGATTAATCACTATTTCGAATTCTCAATCCTTACATTCTCCCCACCTTAAGAGATTTCGTCCTAAAAATCAAAGGCAAACTCAGGGAAGAAAATAATCAAAGCATTCAAATCAACACAAACATCTAAACAAGCTCGAATCAAAGCTTAGAAATTACCGGGAATTCTCACAGTCAGTGCTCAAACAGATGAGGCCAGTCTTGTCTCATCTTCTCCTCAACCTCCCAGGTAGCTTCTTCTCGGCCATGATTACTCCATTGGACCATCACCAACGGAATTATCTTGTTCCTCAGCTGCTTCTCCTTCCGATCCAGAATCTGCATTGGATATTCGACAAAGCTCAAGGCAGAATCCAGCTCAACTTCGTCGGTTCTCAAAACATGGGAAGGATCTGGCTAATATTATTGAAATCCATCCCTACTGCACGCAGCATATCCTCTTAAGTCTGAATGGTCCGCTCAGACTGACCATCTGTCTGTGGGTGATAGGTTGTACTCATAGCCAATCTCGAACCCATCGCTACCTGCAGACTCTTCCAAAATCGAGAGGTGAATCTCGGATCTCTATCGGACACTATCGAAACAAGAACTCCATGCAATCTAACCACATGGTCGATGTAAAACTTCGCCATTTTCTTCATCGAGCACCTCACATCATAGGGAATAAAATTGGCTGACTTCGAAAGTCTGTCAATCACCACCCAAATCGCATCGCATCCCCTACTAGATCGAGGTAGATGAGTCACATAATCCATGGCTATGTGCTCCCAATTCCATTGGGGCACCTCCAAGCTCTGTAGCAATCTACCATGTCTCATCCTCTCAGCCTTGACCTATTGGCAATTCAGACATCTAGCAACAAAACCAGAGATCTCGCTCTTCATACCTGCCCGCCAGTAGTGAGACTTCAAGGCATGGTACATATTTCTCTTGCCCGGATGCACACTGTACCGACAACAATGTTCTTCATTCATGATGGTTCTTTCTAATAAATCAGGTTCAGAACCACCAATCTCCCTCAAAATCTCAGACATCCATCCGAAGAAACAGAGAAATCATCAGACTGACCATTCTAGGCCTTAATCCTCAACTCATGGATATAGGGATAAGTCCTCTGCGTTTCCCTGATGTCATTCACAATCTACGGCTCCACCTGAATCAAAGAAACCACGAGGTACTGATCACCCGGCTGGAATCGCCAAACAGAAGTACTCAACTGTTCATAGACTTTCGAGACACTCAAAAACGAAAGCATTGCAGGCTGGGTCTTCCTACTCAAGGCATCGACAAACGAGATCATCCGCCCAGGCTGATACTGAATCTCACAGTTAAAGTCTTTGAGCAACTCCATCCAACGTCGTTTCCTCACCTTCAAGTCTGACTGCGTGAAGATATATTTCAGGCTCTTGTGGTCGGTGTACACCACTAATTTTTCACCATACAGGTAGTGTCGCCAAATCATCAAGGCAAACACAATCGCAGCCTATTCCAAATCATGAACGGGGTACCTCGTCTCGTGAGGCTTCAATTGTCGAGACGCATACGCAATTACGTACCCGTTCTGCATCAGAACGCATCCCAAACCACTCAGAGAAGCATCGGAGCATACAACAAATCCTCTAGATCCAGACGGTAGAGCCAACACAGGAGCAGTAGTCAACGTTTCCTTCAACGTCTGAAAACTATACTCGCACTCATCAGTCCCAATGAACTTATTATCCTTCTGAGTCAACTAAGTCATCGGCCTTGCTATAAAAGAGAACTTTTCGATGAAACGCCTATAATAGCCAGCCAATCCCAAGAAACTACGGATCTCAGAAACATTTCTAGGTCTCTCCCAGTTAAGAACTGCTTCGACCTTGCTAGGATCCACCGAAATTCCTTGCGCGGAAATCACATGACCCAAAAAGATAATTCGATCAAGCCAAAATTCACACTTGCTGAATTTGGCGTACAACTGCGAGTCTCTCAATCTCTGCAACACCAATCTGAGATGCTCCTTATGCTCTCTCATGCTCCTAGAATACACTAAGATGTCATCTATGAAGATGATCACGAACCGATCGATGTACTCGCTAAAGACGCGATTCATAAAATCCATGAAAATAGCTGGGGCATTCGTCAACCCAAACGGCATGACAAGAAACTCATAATGCCCATATCTCGTCCGGAAAGCTGTCTTCGTCACATCAGTGTCTCTAATCTGCAACTGGTGATAGCCATATCGCAAATCAATCTTCGAGTATACAACTGATCCTTGCAACAGATCGAACAAGTCATCAATCCTCGACAAAGGATACTTGTTCTTCACCGTCGCTTTGTTCAACTGTCTAAAATCCACACACATCCTCATAGACCCATATTTCTTCTTCATGAAAAGAATCAGAGCTCCACAAGGCGACATGCTCGGTCTGATGAAGCCTTTATCCAAGAGGTCTCTCAACTGATCCTTGAGTTCTTTCAACTCTGTTGGCGCCAACCGATGCGGAATTCTAGAAATCGGGGTGGTACCGGGCACCAACTCGATATTGAAGTCAATCTCATGCCTCGGAGGGAATCCAGGAATCTCATCTGGAAACTCGTCGAGAAACTCTCGGATGATCGGGATTTCGCTCAACTCTAAACGCTGCTCTTGGGAAACGTCCAGCGCGTAAATCATGAATCCAGAAATACCTAGCGACAACAGGCTAAACATCCCATGGCAGAAACTACTGGAATATTTGAGCGTGAATCAGCACCGTAGAAATCCCACTTCTCACCGAATCAGGTCGAAATCACACCACACCATGGAAACAGTCGACAGTAGCCTTATAGCTAGACAATACATCCATTCCCAAGATGCAATCAAAATCTCTAATTCCCAAAACAATCAGATTGGACACCAAAACATGCTCATCAAATCGAAGCACACAATCCAACACTACTTCGCGGGACCACAGACTCACACCAGCAGTGGTGGACACGGAAACAACATCACACAATGGGGATGGACTCAACCCACGCTCATACACAACAACTCAAAAACAAAAGAGTGTGACGCTCCTGTGTCGAATAAAATTCTCGTAGGAAAATCAAGATAGAACATGTACCTGCAATAACTATATCAGACGTCTCCTCAGCCCGCTCTCTCGTCGGAGTATCCACCTGGGCTTGCTGCGAAGGAATCGAAGACTGTCCCCTTACAAAAGGACACACTCTCCGAAAATGTCCAGGATGTCCACATTTATGGCAATTACCTTGCACTCCACGACACTGCAAAGTCATGTGCTTCCCTCCGCACTGTCCGCAAGTCACTCCTCCTCCGGAGCCACTGCCACCAGAACTCACTGATGCCGAAGAACTCGAGTTTGATCGCTTCTTAAACTGTTTCCCTCGAGGCCTATACCTCTGGCAATTCGATTGCTGCGATACTTGAAGAGACTGAAACGAGTGCGACATGTCAAGTGCAGGCTGAAAAACACGTCCAGTCGTCGGCCGAAATATTGATAGAACTAACTCCATCCCACCTATCTGTCTCGTCACATCCTCAACGTGCTGAACACCCTCTTCACTAACCGAGGCCCTAGACCCCTCAGTGGAACGTCTAACAGTCCTACCTCTACCTCTCCTCGGCGGCATCTACACAATCTCAGGGTAAGATCTCACAGCAGATATATCACAAAGATAGATAAATGAATCATGTAAGACACAGAGTCAATAAAAATCAAATTCAAACTCTGTGCCTAGACTCGAGTGTGATCAAAGGAAAACGAGCATATCTCAGTTTAAGCTCTGATACCAAAAATGTCAGGCCCCGTGCTAATTACTCAAAATAAAGCACATAAACACGGAAGCGTAAAATCGGGCGTAAAAATTTTTCGAAATAAAATGTGCCTAACTCAAAATATACATTCAAAATATCAATACTCAAAATATGAGTTAACTCAAACTCATACAATACAGGTAACATCAATAACTCAAATCAGAAATAGATCCCCAATACATAAAAACACGGGGCATCCCCCTGTTCAATACATAATAAAATAAACTGGGACTCAAGGGCAAGGGGATCGACCAGCTGGCGCTCCACTCGGTCCACCCCACTAGTTTCTTCTTCCTGTTGTGATGCACACATACAAAACAAAACAATAGCCGGATAAACTCCGGTGAGAATCATCTCAGTATAATCAGCAGGTATAAAAAGATAACAGACTCAATACATATCGAAGCATAATAATTCTAAAATGCAATGTATCTTTCTCAGTTCTTCGTTCTCATAATTGATTCCATTTCATCTCAATGCCATCAAGATTCGTATCCGATCTTGACATGAATATTCATGTATCGAAACCATCTTCGGCTTTGAAAATCAGGCCAGCTCAGTCCTGGGAATTAGAATCAATTCAATTCTCTTCAATATGCAATCTCATGCAAATATAAAAGATCCACTACCTGTGATGGATCGACACATACATAACTCAAGTTCTAAATCAAGAACAGTAATCAAACATGTATGTGATTTCAGCGGGATAACTCAAGAAAACTCATTCTTGAGTAATCTAATCCCTGACTCTACTGTCAAATTATACCTTCGTTTTTTCTCTGTTTAAAGTCTTCACTCAAACTCTGTTTCAACACTTCCTGAGAACTTCACAGAATCAAAGTCCGATATCTGTAGTCAAGATGTTCTCAATATTTCGAATTCAATCTTATTTATAGACAACGGTCTCTGTTTTTCTGCAGCATTTCCAACGTGTTCAATTCGAATTCCACGTGTCATGCTGAGTATTTATCAATCGTTATAGGATAAACTCCCACCGCTTCGAATCCAGCTTCTTCGATCAGTAGGTAGAGCGTATCAACTGTTCTTCGTGGTATAAAGAAATTCTCGCGACTGATGCTACTAAGTCTCACGACTGTATCAATTAACCCAGACGACGACGTAATAGCCAAAAGCTGATTCCCGATCTCTACTGAAAGCACTCACCAGCTGGTCACACTAAAATATTTCATCGACTGGGCTCGCTACTAATTCAAATGATGTCGTATCGTGGTTCCTGTGTCATGACGTCGTGTTATTCTCAAATTGGGTAAATCAGCAGATACAACAAACTATCGACTGGTTCCTAATCTCTCTCTGCTGCTTCGAAAACCAATAGCTGGTTCGCTCTAATAATCCAACGACTGGTTTCGCTAAGTTATTCAAAACGACATCGTATCGAGGTTCCTATTTCATAAGTTAAAACGATGTCGTATTGCTCCCTCTGCTGGAACCAAGTTTCACACTTGTATCGACTGATTTGCGTTCATCATTAAAACGACAACGTCACACCTATGTCATCAAACAGTCGACACACTAACAAACCAGCAGGTGCGTAAGGAACTCTCGCTGCTGGTTCCCACGTGAATAAACCAGCAAGTTCACAAAGAACTCTCGCTGCTGGTTCCCACGTGCATAACAGTAACCTACACGTGGCGCTTCCTTATTGAATCTTGTATTTGCGCGTCTACTACCAGCAGCAGCAATCCTTTCCCAACGACACAAATACCAGCAGGTAGCTACAGTACTATTGACTTTTGTTGACTTTGCTACAGTAACCTGCTGCTGATCGATTTTATCAAATTCTTTGCTTCGTCTGGTTCCCGATTACTTAGCAAAATCCAACGATGCAAAATTCCTGAATCACACACCACTTCCGGAAGAAATCCGAGCTCATAAATTCAACTTCATCAAAAATCAATCATTTGGAACTTCAAATCACTAAATTTCGATGTAATACTTTCGGGCATTAAAATTCTCGTTCCATACACTCACGCAGGTATTAACAACGAATTCAAGGCTCAAATAGCAAGGGATGCTCACCCAAAGCTCAAAAGAGCAGAAGATAGATTCTGATCAACGGTAGAGGAAATTCCACGAGCACGCAGATCTTACGGGATCCCTCAAATCGTTGTCTCAAGCTTTCTAGCTGGTAACAATCGAAAGAGCACGTCTCAGGGAGTTCAGTGCCACCTAAACCGTCGAAAACAAAGGCTAGAATCGGCAGAAATCTAGGGAAGAATGTTCGAATGAACAGTAGCTAAAACGAGGGTTTGAAGAATGTCGGGAGAAAAACAGAGAAATATGAGTGTCTCAAATATTCTAAGTGTTGTCCAACACTTATATTTAATTCCCCAATTTAAACGCTACTGACAAACCAATCATCGACGAAAACAGATTCCTGCTTCTCTTCCAGGCGCTAAACAGACTTCTCGATACATCGCTTAACACAACAGATTCCAGCGCTTACGTTAAATGCCTGCGCGCTAACTAAACGACGCCGCACGCGTGAAGTCTGAAATGCACCAGCGTTACCTAATCAAATTTCTTCGTTCGCGCAATTCAAAACAATGAGCTTTCACAATTCAAAACGACGACGCAGCAAATTAATGGAACTACGTCGCACTGCACAAGTCTGATACAACGCTAACGCTCCCTTCAATTCAACAGATCTCTCACCAGCGGTCAACTCATCGGTTGACTGCCACGTGCCCTCTTCTCATGAATCCTTGCTTGCGCTCACTTAACGAACAGATCCCTCGCGCTACGAGACATCAGAATACACCAAAACGACAGCGCTTAACATCGAGCGCTAGACTCGATCACCAGATCTCACCAAAACGACAGCGTTTCGTCATGTGTTCGCGGAAATTCACACAAATGCTCAGATCTCACCCGCAACGGCAGCGTTTCATCTCCATAACGACGGCGTTCACTTCTAAAAGCTATGGAATCAGATATCATTCACAACTTCACCAATTCAACTCCATTTCTCAAACAGATTTCACCCTATAATTCCTACGACTAAAATCTGCGCAACTCCCCGAGAGATCTGAAATTCTCAAATCTAAAATCTGACAATTTCAAATTATAAAATCTCATGACTAATCCTATACAAATCAGATTAATCACATTTTGAATTCTCAATCCTCACAGGCTCATACTTCCTCAACATCGAAACATGAAACACATCATGTAAAGAAGACAAATCTAGTGGCAACAGCAAACGATAAGCCAAAGGGCGAATCCTCTCAGCTATCTCATAGGGTCCAACATAACGAGGAGCTAACTTTCCCTTGAGACCAAATCTCATAACACTGCGGAAAGGAGAAACCTTAAGGAAAACTAGATCACCAACGTCAAATTCTAAAGGCATACGCCTTTTATTCGCATAACTAGCTTGGAGATCTTGTGCAGCTTTCATTCGCTGGCGAATTAGATCCACTTGATCTCTCATCTGCTGCACAAAATCTGGAGAAGACAACTGCTTCTCCCCCACTTCTTCTCAACATACTGGCGATCTGCACTTTCTACCATACAAAGCCTCAAATGGCGTCATTCCAATTGTGACCTGATAGCTGTTATTGTAGGAAAACTCAACCAAATACAACGAGTCTTTCCAGCTACCACTAAAGTCCATCAACAGCTCTCAACATATCCTCTAAAATCTGGATAGTTCTCTCAGATTGTCCATCTGTCTGAGGGTGATACGCTGTACTCATCGCCAATATGGTACCCAAAGCTATTTGCAGACTCTTACAAAACCTGTAAGTAAACATCGGATCACGATATGAAACAATCGAAACTGGCACATCATGCAATCTCACCACAAAATCTACGTACAGCTTCGCCATCTTCTTCAAAGAATAGGTCATGTTATAGGGAATGAAGTGCTCAGACTTCGTCAATCTGTCTATCACAACCCAAACCGCATCACAACCTCTGCTGGAATGAGGCAAATGCGTAACAAAATCCTTAGCTATGTGCTCCCAATTCCATTGAGGCTCCTCTAAGCTTTGCAACAAACCACCAGGTCTCATCCTATCAGCCTTGACTTGCTGAAAATTCAGACATCGGGCTACAAAATCAGCAACATCACTCTTCAATCCTGCCCACCAGTAATGCTGCTTCAAGGCATGACACATCTTCCTTGCACCAGGATGGACACTGTATCTACTGCAGTGCTCTTCTCTCAAGATCTCCTCCTTCAGGTCGATCAGATTTGGCACAACCAATCTGCCACAAAACCTCAAACAACCATCAGAAGAAACAGAGTAGTCCTCCAAGTGACCATATCTCACCTTCAGCTTCAACACATGGATGGATGGATCATCCTCTGAGCTGCTCTAATGCTAGCAACAATCTGTGGCTCAACTTGAAAAGAAGACACCACAACATAATCCTCAGCTTGGTAAAATCGCCAACTAGTAGTGCTTAGATGCTCATGGACCTTCGAAATCTGCATCTAAGCCAGCATCGCCACTTGAGACTTCCTGCTCAATGCATCAGCAACCACATTCACTTTCCCAGGCAGATATTTGATCTCACAATCAAAATATTTTAGCAGCTCCATCCACCTAAGCTGTGTCTTGTTCAAATCTGACTGAGAAAACAGATATTGCAGACTCTTGTGGTCGGAGTACACCACAAATTGCACCATACAGGTAGTGACACCAAATCTTCAAAGCAAAAACCACTGCTGCTAACTCCAAATCATGAACTGAGTAATGTGCCTCATGCGGTTTCAACTGACGAGAGACATACGCAATGACTCGACCATTCTGCATCAACACACAACCCAATCCATTCAAAGAAGCATCTGCACAAACCACAAAACCACGCTTAGCTATACTAGAAAATCCTTATATAAATCTCCGATAATAGCCAGCCAAACCCAAGAAACTATGAATCTCAGAAACATTCTTGGGACGCTCCCAGTTAATCACTGCCTCAACCTTACTGGGATACACAGAAATACCATCGACTGAAATCACGTGACCCAGAAACACAACTCGGTCTAACCAAAACTCGCACTTGGAGAACATAACATAAAGTTGCGAGTCTCGAAGCGTCTGAAGAACCAAGTTCAAATGCTCTTTGTGTTGCATCGGAGTCTTAGAGTACACCAAAATGTCATCGATAAACACAATCACAAACTGATCGATAAACTCTCTAAAGACTCTATTCATCAAGTCCATGAAAACTGCGGGAGCATTCGTCAAACCAAAAGGCATAACAAGAAACTCATTATGCCCATACCTCGTACGAAATGCGATCTTCTCAACATCTTGCTCACGGATGCGCAACTGATGATACCCCGAACGCAAATCGATCTTAGAAAACACAGCCAAACCCTGAAGCTGATCAAACAAGTCATCGATCCTAGGCAAAGGGTACTTATTCTTCACTGTCGCCTTGTCAACTGCCTAAAGTCGATACACATCCTCATCGACCCGTCCTTTTTCATAACAAACAAGATAGGCGCTCCCCACGGGGACATGCTAGGCCTAATAAATCTTCTCCAGCAAATCACCAAGTTGAACCTTAAGCTCCCTCAACTCAGCAAGCGCTAAACGGTACGGAGCTCTCAAAATCGGGGATGTACCAGGTACCAACTCAATGCTGAAGTCTATCTCCCTCCTCGAAGGAAAACCAGGAATCTCCTCCGGAAACACATCCAGGAAATGTCGAACCACGGGAACCCTACTAAGCTCTACGCTCGAAGAAGAAGACGCATCTAGGGCATAGATCATAAAACTATCATTCTCTAGCGACAACAGGTTAAACATCTCCATCGCAGAGACTAACGGAATCTTGGCCATAGAAATTCCATTTATCTCCAGATTGGGGCCTAAATCGCACAATGCCATGGAAACAATCCACAGTGTCCCTATAGCTAGACAAAACGTCAATTCCCACTATATAATCAAAATCCCACATCACTAGCCTGATCAGGTTGGCTAACATCACACTCTCGCCAAACCTAAGAATACAATTCAACAAAATATCCTGGGAGAACAGGCTCGCGCCGACAGGAGTCGCAACAGATACAACATCACAGAAAGATGTGGTATGCAAACCATGCTCAACCACAAATGCATCCAAAATAAATGAATGTGATGCTCCAGTATCAAACAACACACGCACAGGAAAATCAAAAAACAAAGCAAGTACCTGTGATCACTCCTCCGCCTGGCGTGCCCTCCGCGTGCTCCCTAGTCATGTCATTCACCTGGGCAGACTGAGGTCCTGAAAACTGCGGATGGGAAGACTGTCGAAATCATGAAGGACCAGACTGCTGAAACGGCCTAAACTGAGGCTCCCCTAACCTCTGTTGCGTTGCAGGAAAAGAACGACCTCTAGATGATCCACCTCGACCCTGCGATGGAGCGACGGTATGCTGCGATCCAGACAAAGGACACACTCTCGCAAAGTGCCCATACTGACCACAGACGTTACATGAACTTTGCACACCTACCACTACGCTGTAGGATGCTTTCTTCCACACTGACCACAATACTCAACCCTGGAGCTACTGCAACTGCTCGAACTACCCGAGCCAGAAGAACTCGAACCAGACTTCTTCTTAAACTGACGACGACGAGGCCTAAACCTCTGGTGTCCAGGCTGCTGGGCTACCTACTGCTGGGGTGTCTGAGACGACTACACTGACTGGGAAGGTTTAACCCTCGAAAATGCAGGACGACTACCTTGCACCCCTTGCGGGCCTAACACGCGACCGACGGTTCTGCAGCCCTTCCTCAATGTCTATAGCCCTGTCCACCGCTTCTGCATAGCTCGTAGTGAACCCTCCAACACAAAAGAATACAGCTCTTCATTGAGCCCCTCCATGACCATTCGCAAGAAGAGAAGAGAATCTTCGGGCATACTCTCCCACTGACATAGATCCCTACACCAGGTTATCAAACTATCGCTCTTTGGCGTTCACAAAAGATTTCGGAACGTACTCCTGACGAAAGGCAGTACAAAAGCTACTCCACGAAATCCCTACTCTTGTCCCCTCTACAGTCCTCGAAGCACCTCTCCACCAACGCTCGGCACTTCTCCTCAACTGAAATGTAGCTAAACTCAGCCTACGCTCATCATCATACCTAACACGGTCGAACAACCCAATAATATGCTGCAACCAGGACTCAGCATCGGAACTAGGCTCATCGCCATTGAACGCTTGAGGATTCATACGCTGAAACCTCGCCATCACCAGTTCCATATCATGGTGGAGCTGCCAGCTCATCTACCTCCAAGTCAATCTGTCTATCGCGTCCCCGACGAGGAACACTACGCTACACTTCCTCGTTCTGACCTTCGGACTCTTCCTGAAACTGCCCCCTACCTCTACCCTTACGCGGCATCTACGAAGGCACTAAGAGGGTAACGTCACACAACAACAGATAAATCACATAATCAAGCACATGCAACAAGCAACACTATGCCTATACTCAAGTGTGATCAAAGAAATCAAGCTTATCCAAGCTTAAGCTCTGATACCAAAAAATGTCAGGCCTCGTGCACACATACAGAGTTAAACCACGCAAACACTAGCGGAAGCAATTAAATAGTTGTTAAAATTTTCTCTTGGCCTGACGATTAAAACATATAATTTAAAATACTGTAATACTCAAATATCCCAGTTTTATAAAGTCTCTCAGTACAACAGTACAACATTCAATAAATACAAGCACTACCGAAAACAACTGATATACAACAAATCCCAGGGCACTCCCTAGCTAAAAATGCTTATACATATATGCTATACGCTAACTGGGACACTCTTACCACCTCCTGGGGCACCTCAAGCTGGGTCTACTCCACGACCAGCAGAGTAACCATGATAACCTGAAAACACACACAGGAAAACAAATACCAGCCCCAGAGGGACATGGGGTCAAACCCCAGTACGGAGAGCAACATAAAACAGATAACGGAAAGCAACAAGTAATATGCAAATGCTATGCATGTGAACAAGGCTACAACCGAAACACAGGGAGCCAAGGAATCTCAAAGCTGATCAAGAACATATACAACTGAACAGCAGTACTATAGTCAACAGTGGCCATGGGGTGTGTGAGTATATGGGAGCTACCCACTCGTCTCAACACACGGCACCAGATGCAACACATAGCTCAACCCGTTGTTGCCCAACTCATGAGATGTGGGAGCTACCAACTCCGCTCATAGTGGCTAACAGATCCCATCAGGGAGATGAGGTACGGGATTTACCTGCTCGCCTCAACAGCATCCTGGTACGCACAGAACAAAGATACAAGGCACGACTACAACAGATCTGAGCTCAAGAGATAACGCGTGTATGAAACAGATGCAATGATCAACACAGAAACATATACATTACACAAAGCATACACAGCAGCAAGCATAATCACCCATGCTCAATCCAAAGCTGTAAAACAAGCTTACATCCATACCTCAAGTATTCTATGCTACAATTACTACAACGTAGTCCCGAGCAACACAGATCTCACACCTGCTAAGCCAAACACAATTACTAACTCAGGGACGGTAACACAGAAAAATCAATTGGGAGCTACGAGCTCAACCAAATCTGTCCTACCCTTCTAACATAACCGAAGGCTCTAAACAAAGCACAAGGTAGGATTTGAACACTTACCCCAACAATATAGGATGGAACGCTAACAGACCACACAAGCGAGATGTCTTCGCACACCTCACCATCTTCAAGCAAGCGTTCAGTATACAACGAAGCGTCTCAACAAGAGGCGTCCAACGCTACCACTCTTACTTCAATCGGAACTGTCTATCATCGACAATCGAAAGAGATAATGTTCGGTGACTAGTAGCTCGGGTATCGCGACAGAGTTATCTTACGGGAAATATTCTATGTGTCGGGAAACAATACAAAGCGATGAAGACCAAGTCCTCTTATATACTCAAATCTGCTCAAGACCGCTGAACAGATCTCACCGAAAACTTAAGATACAAAGCTGATATTCCCGCTTGGTCCAGATCTCGCAACAGATCTCACCCAAAGCCAAAACAGATCTCTGCTAACTTAAACGACGTCACAAAAGTCCACTATCGCAACTGGACACGTTTCCCGCTACTCAGATATGAATCGCTAGAGCAAGAGGAATCTGAAACCCCGAAACGGCGTCGCTCTCTAACACTCAGATCTCTCTCGAATCTGAAGACCAACGCTACTCACTGCTGATCTCGCCCGATAAACCAAAACGTTGTCGTTCCAACTAATCCAAACAACGTAGTTTAGCTACTCGCTGCTGACACAAGCTAGCACACTCTCTTGTGCTCAGAGACAATAGATCCCACCACGACTGCTGCACACAACCACTCAGCGATGACTAACACTCGCATCTGAACAAATCCGGCCACAACACTCTAACTCTCGAGATCTGTTCCAAGAACTTATACAAAACCCGATAGCTTCTCCAAGCGTTTCGACTCAAATCTGAACACCTATACTCGTTCGCTCAAATCTGAATCCAATAAAACCCGATTAATTAACTCAATTAATCCTTCTAAATGCGTTTATGCAACAGATTCAATGTTCAACACAGAAACATATACAATACGCAAAACATACACAACAGCAACCATAATCACCCATGCTCAATCCAAAGCTGTAAAACAAGCTCACATCCGTACCTCAAATCTCTGAGCTACAATTACCACAAACAGGGTCCGAGCAACACAGATCTCACACATGCTAAGCCATCATAAGCAACTACTCAAGAACCGAAACACAAAAAAGCAACATCTGGGAGCTACGAACTCGACCAGCGCTATACTACCCCTCTATCTCAACAGAGATATCTAAACAAACACAAGGTAGGGTCTGAACACTTACCCCAACAAGCTAGGACGGAACGCTAACAGACTACACAAGGAAGATGTCTTAGCACACCTCACCAGCTTCAAGCAAGCGTCCAAAAGCAGAACCAAACGAAGCGTCTTAGCAAGAGGAGTCCAGCGCTACCACTCTTACTTCAATAAGAGCTGTCTACCGACGGCAATCGTAGAAGATAAGGTTTGGTGAACAGCAGCTAGGGTACCGCGACAAAGTTCAACAATCGGGAAATATATCTAAGTGTCGGGGAACAATACAAGGCAACGAAGACCAAGTCCTCTTATATACTCAAATCTTCCTATGCTTGCTGAACAGATCTCACCGACAACTTAAAGTACAAAGCTGATATTCTCGCTCGGATCTGAATCTCTCAACAGATCTCTCTACCGCAAACAGATCTCGACTAACTCAAACGACGTCGCAGAAGTCCACTATCGCAACTGGACACGTCACCCGCTACACAAAATCTGAATCTCTAGCGCAAAAAGGAAATCTGAACCCAAAACGGTGTCGCTCTCTAACACTCAGATATCTATCAAATCTGAAGACCAACGTCGCTCACTGCTGAGTCTCGCCCGCTAAACCAAAACGTTGTCGTTCCAAATAATCCAAACGACGTAGTTTAGCTACACGCTGCTGACACAAGCTAGCGCACTCTCTTCTGCTCAGCGACAACAGATTCCACCACGACTGCTGCACACAACAACTCAGCGATGACTAACACTCGCATCTGAACAGATCCAGCAACAAAACTATAACTCTCCAGATCCGTTCTAATTACTTATCCAAAACCCGATAGCTTCTCCAAGCATATCGACTCAATGTTGGACACCCAGACTCGCTCGCTCAAATTTGAATCCAACAAAACCCGATTAATTAAACCAATTAATCCTTCTTAACTTTCGGGTCTAACATCTGTTTCCGCAATTTGAATTTGCCAGAAACCAGATTTCAGATCAAATTTGGAGAATATTTTGACTGAATGTAATCTATTGATTAGGTCTCTTTTATTTGGAATTGGATATCTTATCCATTGAAGAACTTTGTTTAAGGGTTTGTAAATAATAAGTAATCTTGGAACTCCTCGTTCCAGTTCTTCTTGTTTGAGTACATAAAAATCCGAACAGCTCCAGGGGGATTTGGACGGTCGTATTAATTTTTTGGTTAAAAGGTCTTGAATTTCATTTTGGCAGTGTCGTAAAAATTCTTGATTCATTTGGATTGGTCGGGCTTTTGTAGGAATATCGCGTTCATTAAAATCTTTTTCATAAGGTAAAATAACAATATGACTCTTGCGATCCCAAAAGGCATTTGGGAGATCGCTGCAGATTTGGTCAGTAATAAGGGTTTTTAATTCATGTATTTTTGTTTAATTTTTGGATTAGTTAATTTTTCTGTATTTTGAAGATAAGGAATCTCTTCCTTTAAAAATTTAATATGTTGTTTTTTACGATGGATAACATTTATTTGTTTAAAAATTGAAGAATTTGGTAATAATAATATTTCTTTTTGTTTAACAGATGTTATGAATGGGAAAAGAATATGTAGACCATGGATTTTGGTAAACACACCCTTATTATTTACTTGAAAAGAGTAAATTTGTGTGAGGAAAGGAGTGCCGAGGATTACATCTTGTGATATGTCACGGAAAAGAGTGAACACATTTTTAAAACAATAACCATTATTACAAATGTGTGCATTTGATAATTTGTATCTTATGTCAAGGGGTTTTGAACTATTAGTATACAATTTTTCTGTTGTTTTCTCATAATATTTTGAGGGTATTACGCCTTCGCGCAAAACATTATGATCTGCACCAGAGTCAACAATGGCAATTAGAGTAATTTTGAAATCATGTATAACTAAATCTATGTTGATATACCATTTTTGGAATTCAATTTTTTGTATAGAGTTGATGAAATTGCTTGTTGATGCGTGATTAAGAGGATCGATATTGATTTCATTAATATCTTCAGGTACAGTATTTTTTGAATTAATTAGTAATAATTTTGTTTCTAATTCTATATCTTTTTCCCGAAGGGAAAATAAATCTATTTGAAGTTGATTAACCTGTTTTTTGAGAAGATTTACTTCTGTCTGTAAGTCTGGGAATCTGCCTCAGAATCAGTGACGTCTTTGGTAGATGTACTTGAATCGCTTGGAATGTCATCAACTAATTCATTAATATTTTGTTTCTGATTTTTCTTGTGACCTTTCTTTGATTTTTTAGTACAATTATTTGAGGTATGACCTGGTTGATTGCAATTCCAACATTTTAATGTATTGGTCTTACTGCTAGATCTTTTATGTTTGCGGAATCTTGAATTACTAAATTTTTGTCTTCTATCATATGAGTTAAAAGTTTTTTGTTCTTTTTTCTTCGGACAGAAGGGGGATCAATGTTCATTAAACCGAACATTGAACAGAAACTGTCCAATTCTTTGCGAGTTGTTGTACGATCAGATCTATATTTGGCTTGAAGTTTGAGTTCAGAACATAATGATAATCCTTCTTTTTTGATGAAGGCAAACAATTGGCCAAAAGTCATGTTCCCGGAAGGAATGTCTTCAGCACCAATTGCGGTTTTTAATTTTTGAATTATTCGATTCGGCAAAGAGATGGGGTAGTCCCATTATGAATCTTTCTTTCCAGAAAGACATGTTACAGTCATCCCGGCGAAGAACATGAGTAAGGAAAATATCCTTATACCAACGATAGTCAGACAAGGATGGACATTTAATGTCAGGCCTCGTGCTCTACTCAGAGTTAAACCACGCAAACATAGCGGAAGCATACAAAAAGTGGCTTAAAATTTTCGCTTTAGGCCTGACGGTTTAAAACATAAAATTTAAAATACACAGTACTCAAAGTAATCCCCATATACAAAAACACGATACCACAGTACAACATTTAAACAAACACAAATACCAGTACTACAACAGATACACAATACCACAAGCACAGGGCATTCCCCGGCTAACAGTACTAGTACATATATGCTATACGCTAACTGGGAAACTCAATCCACCTCCTGGGACACCTCCAGCTGGGTCAAAGCCATGACCAGCAGAGAAACCTAGAAAACCTGAAAACAATACACAGGCAATAACACAAGCCCCAGAGGACCTCGGGGTCAAACCCCAGTACGGAGAGCAGCAATAAACAACATAAGGAAAACACAGATAAATATGCAAATGCTATGCAAGGGATCAAGGCTACAACCAAAAGCAGGGAGCCAAAGGATCTCAACAACAGCTCAACAGCAAGATCTGATCAAAGGAACAATCAGTTCGTGGCCACGGGTATACTGAGCACATGGGAGCTACCCACTCATCTCCAGTACATCATACCAGATGCTAAAAACAAGCTCCACCTGCTGTTGCTCACTCATGAGATGTGCGAGCTACCCACTCCGCTCATAGCAGCTAACAAACCCAGCAGGGAGAATGAGGTATGGGATGTCAGGCCTCGTGCTCACATCAGAGTAAACCATGCAAACACAAGCGGAAAAAACTAAAAAGTGGTTAAAATTTTTGGCCTGAAAGAAAGAGAACATAATTTAAAATGCACAATACTCAAAATAATCCCGGTTTATAAATCCACAACAGCACAAACATTCAAGTACAACAAATGCCCAACGGCTGAATACAACACAAGTACAGATGGTCTACCAACTATGTAAGACTAAGCATCACCTGAAGTGATACCAGTGCATATAAATACTATATATAACTGGGACACTCTAACCACCTCCTGGGGCACCACCAGCTGGATCATAACCTCGACCTGCTGCAAATTCTGGAAAACCTGAATAACAGACTGGCAAACAAACACAACAGCCCCAGAGGGACCTCGGGGTTAAACCCCAGTACGGAGAGCAACTATAAAACAGCAATGAATAGCAAAAGATAAGATGCAGATGCTATGCATGAGAAACAATGCAACAGCCGAAGGCTACAACCAAGAAAGGGAGCCAAAGAATTCAATAGCTGACAACAGATTCTACGAAGAATCGTGGCCACTGGTGTGAGTACAAGCATACGGGAATTACCCGCTCATATTTACACCACAGCCAAATACCAGATGCAATAATAACTCAACCTGCTGTTGCCCAACCCATTAACTGTGGTAGTTAACCACTCGGTGCATGAGGGCTAACAGACCAGCAGGGAGATGAGAGTGCGGTATTTCCGCTCGCCCTCGCATCATGGTAAGATTAGAAAAGCAACAACAAAGCACGGCTACAACAGCTGAAATGGAAATGATCATGCGTATGCAATGCAACAGCTGAACAACATATGAAACAACAAGCAATGCACACACAACAATCAAACATAATATCCATGCCAATTCCAGCCGTAATACAAGATCAACATCCGTACCTCAACTTCTAAGCTACAATTACCACACACAGCTGCTACAACGAAGTCCGAGAAACACAAATCTGTCACCTGCTAAACCAACACAAGCTACTACTCAAAAGCGGAAACACAAAACAACAGCAGCTGGGATCTACAACTTCACCAATGCTTATCTACCTTCCTAACTCAACGAAAAGCTTAACAAAGCTTAAAGGTAGCATCTTTACTTACCCCAACGATCTATCGTCACGGCAGGGGACGCTTATGCTAGAAAACTACACAAGGAAGATGTCTTAGCGATCCTGCGATCCTCTTCCAGCTCCTCCAAAGCCTTCTAAAGAGGTGTAGAATGAAACGCCTTAGCGAGAGGAGTCCAACGCTACCACTCTCACTCTCGTAGGAGTTGTCTACCATCGGAAATTAGGACGGATAAGGTTACGGTGAACAGTAACTAGCGTATCGCGAAAAGATTTGGAAAAGAAGGAAATATTTCTAAGAATGGGAAAACAATAATAGAGAAAAACAGCCAAGTCCCCTATTAAATACACTACTCAACAGCTGACAGAATCAAGAATAGATTCCACCGACAAAACAGTGGTCACAACTAATATTCCCAACCAGCAGCTGAGATCTCGCATCAGATTTTGCCCTTCGCTATTATATTAACCAGCAGTTGAATCTTTCAAACAACGCTAAGGCTAAACGGCGTCGCACCAAATTAACCAACGCCGTCGCAGAGGGACACGTCACCTCTCTACCAACATCTGATGTCTATCACAACCAACAGCTGGTACAAGCGCTCCACTCAAATTGCTGTCGTCTTAACTAATCCAAACAACGTAGTTTCGCTACCCGCTACGAAACATGCTAACGAAACCAACAGCTGGTTCCGGTTCACAAAACGTCGTCGCTTCAGAATCCTTTAGCGCTCTCTGCTGATCATCGCACTAAAATACCAACAGCTGATCACTCGCAACAGCTGGATACGCGCTAATGCACCAACGACTGAAATCTAACGAAGCACTGCTGCTGCTTCCCACCAAAACGCAATGACTAAAATACCAACAACTGACGCGATCACTCAACGGATGATCCTACTACTACTGCTTCTGATTCCAACACTTAGGCAAAATCAATGGCTACGCCAAGCACATCGATCAACAGCTGGTCCAAACCCCACCAACACCTGATTGAAAAAACACAGGTCTCACACGGGAGTTACCCGCTCAGCCTCCAAGGTATACGAGAACTACCCGCTCGTACTTGAACATAGCATGCTGGTACTCACAATTCAACAGAACAGGTATATATAGCAAAACAGGGCTCGACAGTAATATGCATGTATGCAAATGCAACAGCTGATATCAATACAATGCACAAACGATAACAGAATAGAGCACACACACAGCAAAGCATATAATCCATGCTCAATCCTAAGCTGTAAACAAGATCACATCCGTACCTCAATCTTTGTGCAACAATTACTACAAGAAGATTGCCACAATGACGCAGATCCACCACCTTCTCAACGGCAACACAACAACTGCTCAAAGACCGAAGCACAGAAAGGCAACAGATGGGAGCTACAACTCGACCAGCGCTATCCTACCTCATGAAACACCACAGAAAGCTCTAACAAGCTTAAAGGCAGGAACTGAACTTACCCCAAAAAGCTAGGAGCGAAATCCGATGCTTATTCCAACAGACTAGACAAAGGAGATGTCTTCGCACACCTCACCAGCTTCAAACAAACGTTCGAAAACAATATCCAAACGAAGCGTCTCAGCAAGAGGAGTCCAACGCTACCACTCTCACCCTCATCGGAGCTGCCTACTGCCAGCAATCGAAGAAAATAAGGTTCGGTGAACAGTAGCTAGGGTATCGCGGCAGAATTTGGCAATCGGGAAATATTCCCGCTCCCTATTAAATCTCCTTGCTGACAGAAACTAGAAACAGCTCCACTGACAACTTAAGCTATCGCAACTAATATTCCCGCTCGCAAAACAGATCTTGCAACAGATCTCTCACTAAGCCAAAACAGCGATCTCTACTAACTCAAACGACGTCGCAGAGAGATACTGTCGCAACTGGACACGTCACCCGCTACTCACTATTGAATACTAACAAACATCTGATAGCAACGCTACAACAGATCTCTCAAACAGCTGACGCTAACGCAACTCACAGCTGAGTCTTCTTCGCTAACCCCAAAACACTGTCGTTCCAACTAATCCAAACGACGACGTACTAGCACCCGCTACTGAACGCGCTCTATCTCACTAGTGAACGCTAGCGATAACAGAACTCGCTACAACTGCTGAATACAACCATTCAGCAACAACTGCTGAGGTCACCACTGCTGAACGCTAGAACCAAGCGATGACCCACGCTAACTATTGAACAGCTTCCGCAAAAGAACTCAACTAACCAAAGCTGTTCTAAGAACAAACAGAACTTGATAGATTCTCCAAGCGCAACAACTCAAAGCTGATCTCAACAAAACTCGATTAATTAACTCAATTAATCTTATCAGCTTTCGGGTCTCACATCTCTCCCCCACTAAAACAGGATTTCGTCCTAGAAATCGATCAACTCCAAAACAATAGTTCAAGATAACTGGGGAAAGAAATACAAGCAACTACTGAAACTAAAACAACATCTACTCAAACAGATGCGACCACTCACGCTGCATCTTTTCTTCCAGTTACCAAGTAGCTTCTTTTCTAACGTGCTTGCTCCACTGAACCATCACCAAAGGAATGGTTTTATTCCTCAGCTGTTTCTCTTTTCTATCCAAGATCTGCAAGGGATATTCAACATAGCTCAAAGTCCGATCTAACTCAACCTCGTCAGTTCTCAACACATGCGAGGGATCTGGCTCTTACTTCCTCAACATCGAAACATGAAACACATCACGTAAGGAAGACAAACCTGGTGGCAACAAAAGCCGATAAGCCAAAGTACAAATCCTCTCTAAGATCTCATAAGGACCAACATAACGAGGAGCTAACTTAGCCTTGAGACCAAATCTCATAACACTGCGGAAAGGAGAAATCTTAAGGAAAACTAGACCACCAACCTCAAATTCCAAAGGCCTACGCCTCTTATTCGCATAACTGTCTAGGCGATCTTGAGCAGCTTTCATTCTTTGGCGAATCAAGTCCACCTGATCTCTCATCTGCTGCACAAACTCTGGGGAAGACAGCTGCTTCTCCCCTACTTCTTCCCAACACACTGGCGATCTACACTTTCTGACATACAAAGCTTCAAATGGTGCCATGCCAATCGTGACCTGATAGCTGTTATTGTAGGAAAACTCTACCAAAGACAACGAGTCTTGAAAGCTACCACTGAAGTCCATCACAACAGCTCTCAACATATCCTCTAAAATCTGGATAGTTATCTCCGGTTGGCCATCTGTTTGTGGGTGATACGCTGTAATCATAGCCAATCTAGTTCCCAAAGCTTTTTGCAAACTCTTCCAAAACCTGGAAGTAAACCTTGGATCACGATCTTAAATAATCAAAACTGGCGCACCATGCAAACGCACCACAAAATCTATGTACAGCTTCGCCATCCTCTTCAAAGAATAGCTCATGTTGTAGGGAATGAAGTGCGCATACTTAGACAATCTGTCTACCACAACCCACACATCATCACAACCTCTGCTACAAAGGGGCAAATGCGTGAAAAAATCCATAGCTATGTGCTCCCAATTCCGTTGGGGCACCTCTAAGCTATGAAACAAACCACCAGGTCTCATCCTCTCTGCCTTGACTTGCTGACAATTCAGACATCGAGCTACAAAATCTGCAACATCACTTTTCAAACCTGCCCACCAGTAATGCTGCTTCAAGGCATGATACATCTTTCTCGCACTAGGATGGACACTATATCTACTGCAATGCGCTTCTCGCAAGATCTCTTATCTCAAATCAATCGCATTTGGCACAACAATCCTGCCACAAAACCTCAAACAACCATCAGAAGAAACAGAATACTCCTCAAGCTGACCAGCTCTCACCTTCAGCTTCAACTCATGGATGGAAGGATCTGTCCTCTGAGCTGCTCTAATGCAGAAACAAGCTGTGGCTCAACTTGGAAAGAGGACACCACAACATAATCCTCAGCAGGGTAAAACCTCCAACCAGTAGAGGTCATGGACCTTCGAAATCTGCATCGAAGCCAGCATCGCCACTTGAGCCTTTCTGCTCAATGCATCAGCAAATACATTCATCTTCCCAGGCTGGTATTTGATCTCACAATCAAAATCCTTTAACAGCTCCATCCATCTACGTTGTCTCATATTCAAATCTGACTGAGAGAACAGATATAGAAGACTCTTGTGGTCGGAGTACACCACAAATTGCTCACCATACAGGTAGTGGCGCCAAAATATTCAGAGCAAAAACCACTGTTGCTAACTCCAAATCATGAACTGGGTAACGAGTCTCATGCGGCTTCAACTGTTGAGAGGCATAAGCAATGACCCAACCATTCTGCATCAACACACAACCCAATTCCATTCAAAGAAGCATCTGCAGAAAATCTGACTGAGAGAACAGATATAGAAGACTCTTGTGGTCGGAGTACACCACAAATTGCTCACCATACAGGTAGTGGCGCCAAAATATTCAGAGCAAAAACCACTGTTGCTAACTCCAAATCATGAACTGGGTAACGAGTCTCATGCGGCTTCAACTGTTGAGAGGCATAAGCAATGACCCAACCATTCTGCATCAACACACAACCCAATTCCATTCAAAGAAGCATCTGCAGAAACAACTAAACCACCTGAACCACACGGCAGAGCTAACACAGGCGCAGAAGTTAGCTTCTCTTTGAGCAACAGAAAACTACTCTCACATTGCTCTGTCCATACAAAACGCTTGTCCTTCTAAGTCAACTACGTCGTTGGCTTAGCTATACTAGAGAATCCCTCGATAAAACGATATAATAGCCAGCCAGACCCAAGAAACTACGAATCTCAGCAACACTCTTGGGACGCTCCTAGTTAAGAACATTCTCAACCTTACTGGGATCCACAGAAATACCATCAACAGAAATTACATGACCTAGAAACACAACTCGGTCCAACCAAAACTCGCACTTGGAGAACTTAGCATACAGCTGCGAGTCTCGAAGCTTCTGAATAACTAGCATCAAATGCTCTTTGTGCTATAATGGAGTCTTAGAGTACACCAAAATGTCATCTATAAACATAATCACAAACTGATCGATGAACTCTATAAAGACTCTATTCATCAAGTCCATGAAAACTGTAGGAGCATTCGTCAAAGCAAAAGGCATAACTAGAAACTCGTAATGCCCATACCTCGTACGAAACACAGTCTTCTCAACATCCTGCTCACGGAGGTGCAACTGATGATACCCAGAACGCAGATCAATCTTAGAAAATACAATAGACCCTTGCAACTGGTCAAAAAGATCATCGATCCTAGGCAAAGGGTACTTATTCTTCACTGTCGCCTTTTCCTACTGCCTAAAGTCGATACACATCCTCATCGACCCATCCTTCTTCTTAACAAACAAGATAGGCGCTCCCCACAGGGACATGCTAGGCCTAATGAATCCCTTCTCCAGCACTAAGCTGCTCCTTAAGCTCCCTCAACTCAGCAGGCGCTAAAAAATACGGAGCACGCAAAATCTGTGAGGATTGAGAAATTCAAATAGTGATTAATCAGTTTTGCTTAGGATTAGTCACGAGATTTTAGGGATTTCGAATTTCAGATTTTTAGGAATCAGAGTTCAGCAGTTGCTTTTTGCTAGCAGGAAATGATCCCAGTAGTGTTTCAGCAGTATGGGGTATCACTGGGAGAAGTAAAGCCAGCAGCGTTTTTATGCGAAGGCTTGCGGGCAATTCAACTATTGGTATTTCAGTAGTAGTGTGATCAATTGTGAGCTAATATGTGATGAAGTCAGCAGTGAGTTGCATGAGCATTCAGCTGGAGAAGAATTTGTTGGCAGTTGTTGCGCGGGCGTGAGATTGAACGAGATGACGCCACGTGTTGGTCAACCCTGAGGAGTTCACTGCTTATGTTCTAGCGCTAATCAGCCGTTTCCTTTGCAA
Source organism: Dorcoceras hygrometricum (assembly GCA_001598015.1). Lineage (NCBI taxonomy): Eukaryota > Viridiplantae > Streptophyta > Magnoliopsida > Lamiales > Gesneriaceae > Dorcoceras > Dorcoceras hygrometricum. Next base: position 134,763 of record KV018096.1, on the reverse strand, counting down.
GGGAGTTGATTCAGTAGAGTGATCAGCTGTTGGTTTGAGTGACCAGCTGCTGGTAGTGAGACGACGTCGTTTTACCTTTTTTAGCGGGTAACAAAACTACGTCGTTTGGATAAGTTGAAACGACAGCATTTTGGGTGTAACGCTTTGTGTCAGCTGTTGGTGGTGTTGGTCATCAGCTGTTGACAGCGATGGTGATGTGTTCCTCTACGACTTCGTTTGACATAGCTAGCGTGTTCAGCTGTTGGTCGTTGGGAGAGAGAGATCTACTGGCAGCTGAGGAAGTGATGCTACGTCATTTTGATATTATTTTAGATTCAGCTGTTGGAGCGCTGCGACGACATTTTGATTAGTTGGTACGGCGTCGTTTTTATGTCTCGTTGTGTAGTGCAACGTCTGATTGTATCAACTGATTCGATTGAAGGGAAACGCTGGTTTCATTTGTAAGATCTCTACTGTAGCATTACCTGACGACTGATTTAGGGGAACAGCAGCTGTTGTAGGAGATTTATATATGCAAGTGTTGAGAAACACTTAGATTATTTTCCACCCGATATTTCTTATCTTCATCTTCGAAACCCTTGATATCCACTGTTCACCCGAACATTTCTCCCTAGATTTCTGTCGATTCCAACCGTTGTTTTGAACAAGATTAGTGGCGCTGGATTCTTCTTGAGTTGCTCTTTCGATTGATACTTGCAAGGAGGCCTGAGTCGGCATTGGAGAGAAGCGCGGAGAACCTGTTTGTTCAAAGATTTTCGTGATATCTGAACCGTGTGTTCTTTGGTTCTTCTGGAAGCTGGAATTTAAGGCGCAGGATAGCTTCTGCCGAGGTTGAGGAGGTCAGGAGAAAGCTGGTTAGCTTAGGCTGAGTTCTGTCGTGCCTTTGAGAAATCTGTTGAGGTAGATTGAAGCTGTGAGGTTCGAATTGAGCAGTTCTAACAGCTTTGAGCGTGGACATGTCTATATTTCGTGTTATGAATTCTGTGTTGAATTGATGGCTGAATTACGTGAACAGATTTTACCTGCTTTGGTCATTGATGTTTTGTTTTCACGTATTGTTATTGTATGCATTTAGATTTGATTATTGAATGGAATTCATGCATACATTTTGAGCCATATTGATTGATTGATGTCCCGATTGAGAGCCACGTTGTTACTGGCCGACAGATGTGTCGTTCCTGTCAAGTCCAACGCTATCATCGGAGTGATGACTGCCGGATTCGAGTGTCTACCACTGAGCTGTGATGGGCTCCAAAGATCATGGACCGATTATTTTCCCGGTTGATATAATGTGTGGGTATAGAGGCTCGACTTGTGATGATTTGCCAGTTGATATACTGGCCTTTATTACCGATTCCTTGATAGCCTCATGCATTTCATAGCATTGATTTATAGCATGTTGCATGATTTGCTGTTTTGATGGCTCTTCGTACTGAGGCTTGACCTTGTATTTCTTTTCCTGCTTTTGTGTCTTTTGGGTCTGTGTTACCCATTTGCAGGATCTTCAGGTAACCAAGCTGGACCGAGTGGAGCGCCAGCTGGTCGATCCCCATTCCCTTGAGTCCCAGTTATATATTGTATAATGTATTGAGCCAGGGAATTCCCTGTGTTATATGTATATGGGGATCTGTATCTTATTTGGATTTTATGTTACCTGATTTGCTTGAGTTTGATTTAAATCGTATTTCGATTATTGATATTTTGAATGATGATTTGAGTTCATGCTCAAGTTATTTCGAAAATTTTTAAGCCCGATTTTACGCTTCCGTGATTATGTGCTTGTTTGTGCGTTAATCTTGAGTGATTAGCACGGGGCCTGACATTTTTGGTATCAGAGCTTAAACTGGGATAAGCTCGCTTTCTTTTGATCACACTCGAGTCTAGGCACAGACCTTTTATTTGATTTTTGATTGACTTTGTGACTTACGTGATTATATTATTTGTCTCTTTCATATCTGCTATTAGTCTTACCTTGAGAATTGTTTAGATGGAACCGAGGAGAGGTAGAGGTAGGACTACTATACGTACCGCAGAGGAATCTAGGGCCTCGGATACTGATGAGGGCAATCAGCAGGTTGAGGATGTTATGAGACAGATATGCGAGATGGAGCTAGTCTTAGCTAGGTTCCAGCGGACGAACCCTCCGACTTTTGCTGCTGATAAGGGTGGTGTGTTGGCCGAGAGTTGGCTAGTTCAGATGGAGGAGCTGTTTGATACTTTGGAGTACACTCCTGAGAATAGATTAAAGCTGGCGGTGTTGCAATTGAGGGATAATGCGTAGTGCTGGTGGAGAGGTACTTCCCGTATCTTACGTGAGAGTGGGGCTGTGATTACTTGGGAGAGATTCTGTGTCGCGTTCCGACAGGAGTATACCCCAGAGTCCTACTACAACAGTCGCGAGCGGGAGTTTGATAATCTGAAGCAAGGGACGATGAAGGTGGCCGAGTATGCCAGGCAGTTTTCTTCACTTTTGATGTATGTGCCTCACGTAGCTATCCAGGAGAGGACGAAGAGGAACAAGTTCATGAAGGGATTGAGGCCTGATCTGTTCCGGATGGTGTTGTCTGGTTCTCCTGTGATTTACGTTGATGCTGTGAATAGAGCGGTAGACATTGAGGAGAGTTTGGTGGAGGCAGAGGCTCCGATTCAGCCGACGTCTAGACGTGCTTTTCATCCGGTGCAGAGTATGTCGCAATCGTTTCATTCTCCTCAAGGGTCACAGCAATCTCATCGTCAACAGTTTAGACCTCGAGGGAAGCAGTTCAAGAAGAAGGCGAATTCGAGTTCCTCTGGTTATGTGAGTTCTGGTAGCAGTGGTTCTGGTAGTATGTCTTGTCTACAGTGCGGGGGGAAGCATCCCACTTCGCAGTTCCGTGGTGTGCAAGGTACTTGCAATAACTGTGGACAGCCTGGAAATTATCGGACAGTATGTCCTTTGCTGAGGGGACAGACTTCGGTTCCTTCGCAGCAGGGTTCGGCGGGTGGTTCTTCGCAGAGACCGCAGTTTCCCGTTCCGACCCAGCGATCTGGATTTCAACGCCATGAACCATCTAGGTTTGGTGGATTTCTAGACCTCAGTTTCAGATACCGCAGCAGGCCCAGGTGATTGTCTTGACGGGGGAGCAGGCTGAGGATACACCTGGTATGTTTATCGCAGGTACATGTTCTATATTTGATTTTCCTACGAGAGTTTTAATTGATACAGGAGCGTCACACTCCTTTGTTTCTGCATGGTTTGTGCATGAGTGTGGGTTGAGAGTTACCCCACTGTGTGATGTCGTATCTGTATCTACTCCTGCTGGTGTGTGGGTGATATCCCGTGAGATCGTGGTAGAAAGTGTGATTCGATTTGATCAGAATGTGTTAGTGGCGAATCTGATTGTCTTGGAGATGAGGGATTTTGATTGCATCTTGGGAATGGATGTGTTGTCTAGCTATAAGGCTACTGTTGACTGTTTCCATGGTGTGGTGAGATTTCGCCCCGATTCGGGTGAGAAGTGGGATTTCTACGGCACGGATTCGAGGTCGAAGATTCCACTGGTGTCTGCCATGGAGATGTTTAGCCTGTTATCGCTGGATAATATTTTAAAACAACTCAAACAGATTTATGTGCAACATAAATCTGTTCGAGACTTACTGTGCTTGTGTGCTAACTGTATGCGTGAGTGCTGAAGTAATGGTGCGTGCTGATTTGTGTTATGCAATGCGAGAATGCTAAAGTAAATATGCAGGTGCTGAATGAATAAAAAAGAAATGGACCGATACACAGCATATTTGTTTCTGGAAGTTCGGACCTCAATGTCCTACATCTCCCCTTCTTCCACCTCGAAAGGATCCACTAGAAGATTTGATCTTACAACTCGTGTACAGACCCAATCCCGCAACCAGCAGCTGCGAGAACTCCTAGACTCCACAAATGCACACCAGCCGCAACTGTGTGACTAACTACATACACATGAGTTTTACGTCATCCTGCTTGGACGGGAATGTTTGAAACGTTTTGAGATTCATTCACCAAAGGATGTGAATGAATCTCTATGTGTGAGATTGTTACAATGAAGCTCTCAACTCTCTGTTTCTCACACACTAGGGAAATGCTCCTAAATGAGCTAATACAGATTCAGCAGTCGACACAATAAGCTCCTCTCAAGAATGATTGTCGACTGCTTCATCTTCTTCTGTGTTCTTCCCTTTGTTGTTGTCTCCTTTTGATTTTACTTTACTGTGCAACAACAACTCTCGTCGTCTGTTTTCGTCTTCGTCTCACTCGTCCACCTTCTTCAATGGCGTTGCCTTCGCATATATAGCCTCTGTTTGAATTTAGCCGTTAGATAGATTCCAAATCTGTTCTGCGCTTGTCAAGGCCAAATTTTCGTCTTTCCATTTTAGTGAAACGCTCCTCTGTAAATTGTACTATTTCCCAGAATAGTACAAATCTTGTCCCCTTGATTTAAGGCATTTTGCACGACTCAATCTTCGCCATTGATTCTTTCCATCTTGAGCGATTTTGCCATTTGAATTGAGCTCAGCAGTTGACATCCAGCTCTCGTAAATCGTCAACTGTTTCGCTGCTGATTCATGTCTACTACTGCTTTGCGCTTCTACTGAATTCTTTGTCGGCTGGATATGCAAAGCACTATAGCCTTCGACTGGATCCACTGTAGCTCTCGACTGGATGAAAATTGCTTGCATCTGGATGTCCAGCTGGTTGTAACGATATGTTTGTAGCTGATTGTCCAGTCGTTGGTCATGAAAAGCTTGCGACTGGATTTCCCAACGACTGGTTGAATGTAACGCTGAAGCTCTCGTCTGGATAAACTGTAGCTTCCTGCTGGTATCTTGCGACAACTGGATATCAACGCAAAGAGAATCTGCTGAATCTTTAGCGCGTAAGAAAAACGCTGTCGTATCAACTTATGTAAACGACATCGTTTTGCTATCGCTATCTCCAAGTACTATCTGCTGGTGAACAGTAGCTTGCGACTGTATTTCCTCCTCTACGACGTCGCTTCTCTCTTGCGTCTGGATGTACAAGCTACCTGCTGATTCCTCTTGAGAAAAGTATCTGCTGGTTCTTAGCGTGAAACCATCTGCTGAATCTAACCATCTGCTGATTGTGATGACGTGATCCTTGCTGCTCATTGCTTTCTCCAGAATGTATGCTAACGTCATCACTGCTGATAACAGCTCTTGCTAGCGCTTCAGCTGGTTGTTTTCTTCTTTGAACTTTCTCCAGCAGACTTCTCAAATCCTGTTCCAGCTGGTTCATCTTTTCTCTTTAGCGCTTGTAGCTGGTTGTCATCGTTCCAGCTGGTTCACTATGCTCCAGCTGGTTCAACTTGGCCTTCGCCTGATTTCGAACACCTGACTTAACTTTGGACGTCTCCATTGCTAATCTAGTTGCCGATTCCATGATAAACCAAACCAACTGCTGAACTTAATCTTGTGAACCAACTGCAGGACAGATTCTGCTACTGTTCATCTTCTTCTTCGTTCCTAAAACCTGTACACTCAAGTATAATTGTTAGAAACACAATAACAGGTTTTGTGTAATTCAAAACTTAATCAGGATCTGTCAAAACAGATCCATCAATAACGGCCCAACGAGAGAGACTCACTGCTATGCAGTGAGCTCCTCTGTTTTTGGCCAAATTTCTTCGTTTAGGCCTCCGAAAATGTGATTTACTATTTTCAGCTCTTGGTCTGCTACAGTATCAGATCTGATTGAGTTACTGTATCAGATCTGATACATCTCACTGCTGCTCAGCTTTTGATGACGTCAAGACTGCTGAAATCTTCAATAAGCTTGGATGACGTCACGACTGCTGAATACTTCTCTTTCGCCTCTATTCAGACATTTCTTCTTCACAACTGCTGAATCCTTTTGGTCTGCTACAGTATCAGATCTGATTGAGTTACTGTATCAGATCTGATACATCTCACTGCTGCTCAGCTTTTGATGACGTCAAGACTGCTGAAATCTTCAATAAGCTTGGATGACGTCACGACTGCTGAATACTTCTCTTTCGCCTCTATTCAGACATTTCTTCTTCACAACTGCTGAATCCTTCTACTGCTGAATCCAT
>KV018096.1:76872-94232 GCA_001598015.1 Dorcoceras hygrometricum | reverse complement strand
TTCATTCACATATGTTTGTGAATGAATCTCGAAATATGTTCACACCGTCCAAGCATGAAGACGTAAAACAAACTCTTGTGTATGTAGTTAGTCACACAGTTGCGGCTGATGTGCAGTTATGAAGTAGTGGATCCTTCCGAGGGGGAAGAAGGGGAGATGTAGGATGTTGATATCCGAACTTCCATAAACAAATATGCTGTGTATCGTGTTCTGTTATTCATTCAGCAGTCTATTTACTTTAGCACGCATTGCACGTTTACAAATCAGCACTTGCTCTTTACTTAGCATCGCATTGCATACATCAGCACACTAGCACTTGCATAGTCTTGAACAGATTTATGTTGTACATAAATCTGTTTGAGTTGTTTTAAAATGTTAGGATTCAGTTCTGGTATTTCCGCATGATTTTTAAATCATACCAGATCTGTCTCCGGTGCTCTGCTCTTTGTTTATTTTATATGTTCAAGAACAACGAGCTATTGCAGCTCAAGTTTTGTATCATATTTCAGCAGAGGCTATATATATTGGAAGCGACGCCCATTGAAGAAGTGTTCTGCAGAGTGAGCGAGACACTTAGTGTTCGTTCAGTTGGTGCAACTACATACTGTGGGAGAATTTCATTGTTTACACAGTGCACCAACAGAGGGAAAATAATCTGAAGTGAAGCTGTCAACTAATCATTCGAGAGAGAGTTTCATTGCAGTTGACAGTGTAGCTAGAATTAGCTTGTTAGAGCATTTCCCTCGTGTGTGAGAAAAACAGAGAGTTGAGCGTTCATTGTATCAATCTCACACACCCGGATTCATTCACATATGTTTGTGAATGAATCTCGAAATATGTTCACAGTTCCCGTCCACAGAAATTCCTTGCGCTGAAATCACATGACCCAAAAAGATAACCCTGTCTAGCCAAAATTCACACTTGCTGAACTTGGCATACAGTTGTGAGTCTCTCAGTCTCTGTAACACTAGCCTCAAGTGCTCTTTATGCTCTCTGAAACTCCTCGAATACACCAAGATGTCATCTTTGAAAACAATAACGAATCGATCGATGTACTCGCTAAAGACGCGATTCATCAAATCCATGAACAAAGCAGGAGCATTCGTCAATCCAAACGGCATCACAAGAAACTCATACTGCCGGTATCTCATTCGGAAAGCTGTCTTCGCTACTTCAGCGTCTCTAATCCGCAACTGGTGATAGCCAGAGCGAAATCAAGCTTCGAGTACACGGCCGATCCTTGCAACTGCTCGAACAAGTCATCAATCCTCGGCAACGGATACTTGTTCTTCACTATCGCTTTGTTCAACAGTCGAAAATCAACGCACATCCTCATATTCCCATCTTTCTTCTTCACAAAAGAAATCGGAGCTCCCCAAGGTGACATACTCGGTCTAATGAAGCCTTTCTCTAGAAGATCTCTCAACTGATCCTTGAGTTCTTTCAACTCTGCTGGCGCCAATAGATACGGAGCTCTAGAAATCGGGGTTGTACCAGGCACCAACTCTATACTGAAATCAATCTCGCGTCTCGGAGGGAATCCAGGAATCTCGTCTGGAAACACATCTGGGAACTCTGGAGCAATCAGAATATCTCTCAACTCCACTCTCGACTCATGGGATACGTCTAGGGCATAGATCATAAACCCTGAATTCTCTAGCGACAACAAACTAAACATCTCCATGGCAGATACTAAAGGAATCTTAGGTCGCAAATCAGCACCATAGAACTCCCATTTCTATCCAGATCGAGGCCTAAACCTCACCACACCATGGAAACAATCAACAGTCACTCTATATTCAGTCAACACATCCATACCCAATATACAATTAAAATATCTATTCCGAAAACAATCAAATGGGTCACCAAAACATGCTCATCAAATCTAATCAGGAAATATAACACCACCTCTCGGGACAACAGATTCACACCAGCAGGGGTGGTCGCGTATACAAAATCATACAGTGGGGAAGAACTCAACCCACGCTCATACACAAACAACTCAGAAATGAAGGACTATGATGCTCAAGTGTCAATTAAAACTCGTGCAGGAAAACCAAAGATAAGCCATGTACCTTGAATCACTCCCATAGGTATCTCATCAGCCTGCTCTCTCGTCAAGGCATTCGCCTGGGCCTGCTGCGGTCCCGAAAACTAAGGTCTCGAGGGTACTCCAAACCTAGAAGGCTCACGAGGTTGGAATCCCGAACGTTGGGACTGAGCAAAATGTTTCTGTCACTGCGAAGAACCACCAGCGGAACCTTGCTATGACTGACCCAAAGACTGCCCTCCACACGCTCTAGCAAAATGTCCCGGTTATCCACAAAGATGACAGAGACCTCGAACCCACGACACTACGAAGTCTCGTGCTTCCCTCCGCACTATCGACAAAACACACCGCCCAAACTACTACAATAAGAACTCACAGAACCAGAGGAACTCGAATGCGCCTTCTTCTTAAACTGTTTGTCTTGCGGCTTGAACCTCTGACGATTCGATTGCTTCGACCCCTGAGGAGACTGAAACTATTGCGACACATCTTGCACCGGTTGAAAAGTGCGCCCCACTAACGGCTGAACCGGATCATGTGCCTCCAACAAACTCTCCTCAATATCTACAGCCCGATCCACGGCCTCAGCATAAGTCGCAGGTGAACCAGACAACATCATCCGGAACAAATCAGGCCTCCAACCATTCATAAACTTTTTCCTCTTAGTCCTCTCCTGGTTAGCTACATGGGGAACATACATCAAAAGCGAAGAGAACTGTCTAGAATACTCGGCTACCTTCATATTCCCTTGCTTCAGGTTGTCAAACTCTCGCTCACGACTGTTGTAGTAGGACTCTGGGGTATACTCCTGTCGAAACGCTACACAGAAGCTCTCCCCAGTAATCACAGCCCCACTCTTACGCAAGATATGGGAAGTACCTCTCCACCAACGCTGCGCATTATCTCTCAACTGCCACACCGCTAGCTTCAACCTCTTCTCAGGAGCGTACTCCAAGGTATCAAACAATTCTTCCATCTGTACTAGCCAACATTCGGCCATCAAACCTCCCTCGGCGCCCACGAACGTAGGAGGATTCGTCCGCTGAAACCTCGCTAGGACTAAATCCATCTCGTCACATCCTCTACCTCTGCCTGTCTCTCTCGACGATGCAAAGGGATGTTCTGTTGAATGCCCTCATCACTATCCGAGGCCCTAGACTCCTCAGCAGAACGTCTAACAGTCCTACCTCTACCTCTTCTCGCGGCATCTAAACAATTCTCAGGGTAAGAACTAACAGCAGATAATCACAGAGACATGTAAAATAATCACATAAGTCACAGAGTCAATCCAAATCAAAACCAAACTCTGTGCCTAGACTCGAGTGTGATCAAAGGAAAACGAGCTTATCCCTGTTTAAGCTCTAATACCAAAAATGTCAGGCACTGTGCTAATTAACAATGATTAATATAACAATTATGCACATAAACACAGAAGCATAAAATATGGCTAAAAATTTTCGAAATAAAGTTGGGCCTGAACCAAATCATATCTTAAAATAGTCATAATCAAAATACGATTTAAATCGAAACTCATACAACAACAAGTAATCACAAATCAAATCAAACCACGATCCCCCAGAATACATATACATCCCATGGATCAATACATAATAAAGTAATAAGAATAACTGGGACTCAAGAAAATGGGGATCGACTAGCTGGGGTTCCAGTCTGTCCAGCTTGGTTACCTGATGATCCTGCAAATGGGCAACATAGACCCAAACAACACAAAAGCAGGAAAAAGAATACGAGGTCAAGCCTCAGTACGAATGAGCACTAATATAACAGCAAATAATAAACATGCAGTATTCTAAGTCAAGAATGCATGAGGCTGTCAAAGAACATCGGTCATCAAGGATTGCTAATCAGCTGACAGTAACCTCAATCGAGCCTCTATACCCATACAGTGTATCAACCGGGGAAATCATCGGTCCGTGATCTTCAGGCCCGTCAACCATCACAACTCCGTGGTTTTCAGACACAACTAATCAGTTGGTCACCAACTCCGATGATAGCCTTGTACCTTTCAGGCACGACACATCTTTTTGGCGGTCACAACGTGGCTCTATCTCAAGTTCTCAATCGATCAATGTGTCAATATGTATGCATGAATGCCATGAAATTCAAATCTGATTTCAACATGCATATAATATGTAAACAGAACTTATCAATTAATTCAAGCTGTTCACGTAAACACTGAAATCACATAGCACATATTTCATGCCTCAAATACTAGCACGCTATGTCTAAGCTGTTAACAAAAGCTCAACTCGTACCTTCAATTCTCAAGTTCTACCTCAACAGATCTTACTCAGGCACAACAACTTCAGTTTGCTCAATTTGCTACCTCGCTGGTCACATCCAACAAAACAGAAACCTCTTGGGAGCTTAATCCAGAAGTTCACAAGGACAGGAGAACGCTCTACTCAATTGTCGCGAAAAAACACAAACTCACAGCTTCTTCGAGTTCCCTCTCCAATGTCGAATCAATATTCCTAACTGGTAACAATCAATAGGCCTAAGCACCATGAGCTCAGCGCCACCAGTCTTGCTCTAAACAACGGCGGAAATCTACGGTGATTTACCGGAAAAGTGTTAGAATGAACAGTATCTATCGAGGGTTTCACTGGAGAAAACGATGAGGAAATGTCGGGTTCAAAATCGCTAAGTGTTGAGCAGCACTTGGTATATAAATCCTCGAATCACTACTGTTCTTAGCAATTCAGACCTCTGCTAATACTAAGGCAAAAATCTCTCAAAGCTGAATCCAGCTTTTGCCCTCAGCTGGCTATGCTGATATGGTTCAAATGTCTAAATGAGTTACTAACTCCACAGCAAACGACGTCGCACCAACTAATCAAAACGACGTAGTAGAGCTTCTACAGTTGAAACAGATCTCTCACTTGCAACATCTGAATTGCGCTAACAACCAGCGGTCAACTCAACTGTTGACTAACACGCGACGACTTTTGACGCCCACGCGCTAACGCTAAAAGCTGCCTCTCGCTACATTCTCACAGCTGCGTTTCCTAGCGTTGACATTTGCTCACACTACTATTGAGTACCAACATCTGAATGCTCTCTATCTCCCGCGCAAGAACGCTGCTGGCCTATCTTCTCCCATCGATGAACCTCAAGTCTGAATTACCACTGGAATCATTTCTCGATAGGAAAATGCAAATACTGAACTCCAAATTCAATGCTGATTTCACCCGATAACCAGCAACTCACAACTGATCAACTCTATGTCAAATCTGAACACCCAGAAATCACAATTTTTGTGTCAAATCTTAATCCAAAATCTGACTAGACATTAAATTTTACTTAACAGATTTCTAGTCCTCACACTCTCCCCCACTAGAAATCGATTTCGTCCTCGAAATCAGTTAAGACATTGAATCAAAATCACAACCGCAAATATAACAGACTGCCTTCTTCGAAAAAAGAAACAGATTTGTTACAAATAGCTGCTAAAAGACCTACGGTCTTTACTCCAAAAAGATTAAAGTGGAATGAAATAACTATTCCACAACAATTTATAATTAACACACCCCAAATATCCAGAAACATAGAACGTCAAGATATTTCTCAAATAATTGATGAAGAAGATGGAAAAATAACTATCAAATTTAATTCCCCAATAAAATCAACCTCAACACCAATATTAAACAGATCACATTCTCGTCATTCTTTCTCCACTTTTTCCACAAAACACACTTCAAAATATGATTTTTTTACACCAATCCCAAAACCAAGATCTGGCCCTTCATACCTCAAAATTACACTCCTCCCCACATCTCATTCAATTTTCAGTATGATTAATATGATCACAACTTGAAAAGAATTTAATCCAGATTTTGAATAATTAAATGAGGAACTCCAAGATAAGTTTCATAGTGACAAACGGAACTGGTATAATCAAATAGATCAAGACATAAAGGATAAAAGTAGTTCTGAATAGATTATTAAAATGAATAAAATAAAATCAAATATTCCTTTTTATACATTTTAAACAATATTCTTATCAACCAAAGGGTTTAATGATTTTCAAAATAAATCTGTCATTCAAGTTAATACAAGTTTACATAAAAAATGGACATTAAGTAACAATGAAACTGTTACTGCTGTTCATCTTCCTTTTCAAACATTACAACTTCACACTCCCAAAGGTGATGTCATCGCTGATCCTTTCAAACAAAGACGCAATGACAAAGAACCTGTCAATACAGAAGACATTAATAAAATTTTCCAACAGAACAATTATTCTAACCAAATCCTTAAGACCATAGCCAATCAAGTTGACCATATATCTAACAATATTACCCAAACTCATCAATCGAAACCATCAATATTTAATGATACCATACCTAAACCTTTTTTCCAAACAAAAGTCATACCTATTGAAAAAGAAAAACAAATAAGCTTCAATACTAATACTGATTTCCTTCTAAATAAAATCTCTACAAAATTATCAGAAATTGGAACTTCAGGTAGTAAAATTAATTGTGTCGAAACCAATAATGCACAAAATAATGAATCTGAGACTTCCATTACTTCTGAATCTATCTCAGACTCAGAAGATGAACTAAATATTCTTGACAATCCTTTTACAGATGAGGACGATCAAATTAATAAAATATATTATAGACGAAGAAGATTGAACAATAACTATACTAATTCTTGTAATTACTATCGACGGCCTACACCTGCTGATATTGGTTACGAAGAAAGAAACCAATTCAAAAGCACAAAATATGATGGCCAATCAATAGTTGAATGGAACATAGATGGTAAGTATGAATACGAAATTTTCAATACTTTACAAGAAATTGGCATGGCTCGTGCATCTTATAAAATTAAAGGTCAAAATGAAGAAACAGCCACAACCTTGATTATTCAAGGATTCATCGGTCAATTCGAAATTGGTGGGATAAATCCTTATATCTCGAATCAAAATTAAGCATCCTAAATCATACAATTCACATGGAAGATGAAAAAAGGTTAGAAAACATCTATAAGATAGGATTCACAGACTTCGAAACAGCCTTCTCTGTCAAAACTCATGAAGAAAACTTGTCTATTCAAGAAGACTCTCAAAGTATCACTCTCTTAAATAATACAACAATTAAAAAATATATTTAAAAGAATTATAGATACCTACACTTTGATTTAATTCAAATAAACCTCGGTTCATATTGGAGTTGATACTCCAATATACTTAGCCTTACGGGATGAAAGACTAAAAAGATATCAAACATCTCTAGAATGAATTATTCAAACTAATATTTGTAATGGACCAAAATACTTCAATTGTTCACCAAATTTATCTGTGGATCTAACAGATCCAATGAGTTTAGATTCTTTAATACTACATGTTCATATACAGGGAGGTGAATTTCATCCTTCCAAGAACTTTGCGATAATTTACAAGTCTGCTTTAGACTTATGTCTTCTCAACTAAATCCAAAATAACAGACTTCCATCTTCGAAAGAAGAAACAGTTCTGTTACAAATAGATGCTGAAAGACCTACGGTCTTTACTCCAAAAATATTAAAGTGGAATGAAATAACTATTCCACAATAATTTATAGTTATAACACACCCCAAATATCCAGAAACATAGAACGTCGATATATTTCTCAAATAATTGAAGAAGAAGATGGAAAAATAACTATCAAATTTAATTCCCCAATAAAATCAACCTCAACACCAATATTAAACAGATCACATTCTCGTCATTCTTTCTCCACTTTTTCCACAAAACACACTTCAAAATATGATTTTTTTACACCAATCCCAAAACCAAGATCTGGCCCTTCATCACCTCAAAATTACACTCCTCCCACATCTCATTCAATTTTCAGTATGATTAATATGATCACAACTTGAAAAGAATTTAATCCAGATTTTGAATAATTAAATGAGGAACTCCAAGATAAGTTTCATAGTGACAAACGGAACTGGTATAAACAAATAGATCAAGACATAAAGGATAAAATTAGTTCTGAATGGATTGTTAAAATGAAGACAATAAAATCAAATATATCTTTCTATACATTTTTAACAATATTTTAATCAGCCGAAGGGTTTAATTATTTTCAAAATAAATCTGTCATTCAAGGTAATACAAGTTTATATAAAAAATGGACATTAAGTAACAATGAAACTAGTACTGCTGTTCATCCTCCTTTGCAAACATTACAACCTCACACTCCCAAAGGTGATGTCATCGCTGATCCTTTCAAACGAGGACGCAATGACAAAGAACCTGTCAATACAGAAGACATTAATAAAATTTTCCAACAGAACAATTATTCTAACCAAATCCTTAAGACCATAGCCAATCAAGTTGACCATATATCTAACAATCTTACCCAAACTCATCAATCGAAACCTTCAATATTTAATGATACCATAGCTAAACCTTTTTTCCAAACAAAAGTCATACCTATTGAAAAAGAAAAACAAATATGCTTCAATACTAATACTGATTTCCTTCTAAATAAAATCTCTACAAAATTATCAGAAATTGGAACTTCAGGTAGTAAAATTAATTGTGTCGAAACCAATAATGCACAAAATAATGAATCTGAGACTTCCATTACTTCTGAATCTATCTCAGACTCAGAAGATGAACTAAATATTCTTGACAATCCTTTTACAGATGAGGACGATCAGATTAATAAAATATATTATAGACGAAGAAGATTGAACAATAACTATACTAATTATTGTAATTACTATCGACGGCCTACACCTGTTGATATTTGTTACGAAGAAAGAAACCAATTCAAAAGCACAAAATATGATGGCCAATCAATAGTTGAATGGAACATAGATGGTAAGTATGAATACGAAATTTTCAATACTTTACAAGAAATGGGCATGGCTCGTGCATCCTATAAAATTAAAGGTCAAAATGAAGAAACAGCCACAACCTTGATTATTCAAGAATTCACCGGTCAATTACGAAATTGGTGGGATAAATCCTTATCTCTCGAATCAAAATTAAGCATCCTAAATCATACAATTCACATGGAAGATGAAAACGGTAATATCACTGAACAAAATGATTCATACAAATATTTAATAGTTACTATATCAACGTATTTAATCGGAAATCCAAACTAAGAATTTAATTCTTCCAAAATTATCTTGTGTGTAGGTTGTTGGAATTATGTTGGTAAGCTGTGATTCCGTTGGTAAGCCTGTGTTGGTGTTCCCGGTCTGTGTTCCCATACTACCACACTGAACCGTAATAGTTAAGATAAATCCGTTTTAGTCAACAATGGCTTTAAGATTAAGAAATCTATCGCCACTGGGATCTACCTCTAGATCTCAAAACATAGTTCAAAGTACAGAAACTCATATGCCGATATATTATTCATATTGGACTATCCATGAAGAACACATAGAAAACATCTATATGATAGGATTCATAGATTTCAAAACAGCCTTCTCTGTCAAAACTCATGAAGAAACCTTGTCTATTCAAGAAGACTCTCAAAGTATCACTCTCTTAAATAATATAAAAATTCAAAAATATATCTAGATGTTCATATCCAGGGAGATGAATTTCATCCCTGTAAAAACTTTGCAATAATTTACAGAGTCTACTTCTGTCTTCTCAACTAAACCCCAAATATAACAGACTACCTTCTTCAAAAGAAGAAACAGTTCTGTTACAGATAGATGCTGAAAGACCTACGGTCTTCACACCAAAAAGATTAAAATGGAATGAAATAACCATTCCCCAACAATTCATCATTAATACTCCTCAAATCCCAAGAAACATAGAACGATGAGATATTTCTCAAATAATTGAAGAAGAAGATGGAAAAATACCTATCAAATTTAATTCCCCAATAAAATAAACCTCAACACAAATATTAAACAAATCACAATCTCGTCATTCTTTCTCCACTTTTTCCACAAAACACACTTCAAAATATGATTTTGTTACACCCATCCCAAAACCTAGATCTCGCCCTTCATCACCTCAAAATTACTCTCCTCCCACATCTCCTTCAATTTCCAGTATGATTAATATGATCACAACTGGAAAAGAATTTAATCCAGATTTTGAATAATTAAATGAGGAACTCCAAAATAAGTTTCATAGTGACAAACGGAACTGGTATAAACAAATAGATCAAGACATAAAGGATAAAATTAGTTCTGAATGAATTGTTAAAATGAAGACAATAAAATCAAATATTTCTTTCTATACATTTTTAACAATATTCTTATCAGCCGAAGGGTTTATTTATTTTCAAAATAAATCTGTCATTCAAGGTAATACAAGTTTACATAAAAAATGGACATTAAGTAACAATGAAACTAGTACTGATGTTCATCCTCCTTTGCAAACATTACAACATCACACTCCCAAAGGTGATGTCATCGCTGATCCTTTCAAACGAGGACGCAATGACAAAGAACTTGTCAATACAGAAAACATTAATAAAATTTTCCGACAGAACAATTATTCTAAAAAAATCCTTAAGACCATAGCCAATCAAATTGACCATATATCTAACAATCTTACCCAAACTCATCAATCGAAACCATCAATATTTAATGATACCAAAGCTAAACCTTTTTTCCAAACAAATGTCATACCTACTGAAAAAGAAAAACAAATAAGCTTCAATACTAATACTGATTTCCTTCTAAATAAAATCTCTACAAAATTATCAGAAATTGGAACTTCAGGTAGTAAAATTAATTGTGTCGAAACCAATAATGCACAAAATAATGAATCTGAGACTTCCATTACTTCTGAATCTATCTCAGACTCAGAAGATGAACTAAATATTCTTGACAATCCTTTTACAGATGAGGATGATCAAATTAATAAAATATATAATAGACGTAGAAGATTGAACAATAACTATACTAATTCTTGTAATTACTATCGACGGCCTACACCTGTTGATATTGGTTACGAAGAAAGAAACCAATTCAAAAGCACAAAATATGATGGCCAATCAATAGTTGAATGGAACATAGATGGTAAGTCTGAATACGAAATTTTCAATACTTTACAAGAAATGGGCATGGCTCGTGCAGCCTATAAAATTAAAGGTCAAACTGAAGAAACAGCCACAACCTTTATTATTCAAGGATTCACCGGTCAATTACGAAATTGGTGGGATAAAGCCTTATCTCTCGAATTAAAATTAAGCATCCTAAATCATACAATTCACATGGAAGATGAAAACGTTAATATCATTGAACAAAATGATTCATGCGAATATTTAATAGTTACTATATCAATGTATTTCATCGGGAATTCAAACGAAGAATTTAATTCTTCCAAAATTATCTTGTGTCTAGGTGTTTGGAATTATGTTGGTAAGCTGTGATTCCGTTGGTAAGCCTGTGTTGGTGCTCCCGGTCTGCGTTCCCATACTACCAGACTGAACCATAAGAGTTAAGATAAATCCGTTTTAGTCAACAATGGCTTTAAGATTAATAAATCTATTGTCACTGGGATCTACCTCTACATCTCAAAACATAGTTCAAAGTATAGAAACTCATATGCCTATAGATTATTCATATTGGACTATACCTGAAGAACAAATAGAAAAAATCTATAAGATAGGATTCACAGACTTCAAAACAGCCTTCTCTGTCAAAACTCATGAAGAAACCTTGTCTATTCAAGAAGACTCTCAAAGTATCGCTCTCTTAAATAATACAACAATGCAAAAATATATTCAAGAGAATTATAGATACCTACACTTCGGTTTAATTCAAATAGCGGTTAAACCTCTGGTTCATATTGGAGTTGATACTCCAATATACTTACACTTACGGGATAAAAGACTACAAAGATATCATGTCAGGCCTCGTGCTCAGAACAGAGATAAAACACGCAACACAAGCGGAATCTACTAAAAAACGGGTAAAACTTTTGCTTTTGGCCTGACGGTTTAAAACAATATAATTAAAAATACAACAATACTCAAAATAGATATCCCAGTTTAACAAAACCAACCAAACAAAGGCTAAAAGTCCACGACAAACAATATAGCATAACATGTATCAGCTACCTGGTAACAACCACAATCGAATATCACAAGATACAACCAAAAGCACAGGGCATCCCCTGGCTAACAATACTGATACATATAAATATGCTTTATGCTACTGGGATACTCTAACAACCTCATGGGGCACCTCTAGCTGGGTCAGCACCACGACCAGCTGAAAGATCCCAGCAGGGAGGTGAGAGTGCGGTATTGCCGCTCGCCCTCGCATCCTGGTAAGAAACAAAAGCACAATACAACAAGATACAAGGCTGCAAGATACAATACACGAGGGATCTGAAATATGAGTGAACAAATGCGTGTATGCAATTCACATAAAACAGCTAGCATAAACATCTATGCACAGCAAGCAATACATAGCCATGTTCACCGAAACATCCCAGGAGCCTCACATTATATCTCATGCAACTTCCTAGCTATCACAAGCTCAAATCCGTACCTGATTCGTGCAACAATTACCACAATTCAAGCCTCAAGAGATCTGAATCCAACCTGCTAAACATACGCAAGATCTCAGGCATTATACCACAAAACTCATGGCCAATTACAAAACTCACGGCTAGAATCTATACACTTAAAATCAGCGCTCAATTCGAACCCATACAACTTAACAGGAAGCTCAATTCAAGGCTAGGAACAAGATTTCAACAACTAAAACTAACGGCTACCTGAACAGCAAAATACACGCACGAAAACAGCAACTTCGTGCTTTTTTTCCAGCCAATGACAGCCTCCAAAATTGGTATGAGATGAAAGAGATTTTCGAGAGGAGTCCAACGCTACCTCAATCGTGACAAATGGTGGCCGAAATCGACGGGAATTCGCCGGAGAAATTCACGGTAAACAATGCTCTAGGGTTCGAGAGGTAAGTCGACAATCGGGTGAAAATATCCCTAAGTATGGAACAAAGACCAAGCCTTGATGCTTATATACACGCGGAAAACTGATATAAAATCCACCGACACTAACAGATATCGCAAGCTACTGACAGCAACGGAACAGTGCAAAGCTGATGAAGAAATATCCAACATCTTCTTCAACAGTGCAAAGCTCACACCAGCAACCGAAACGCAAAGGCAACGAGCGCTAATCAAAACGACGTCGCTCCCGACACGTCACAAATCTGATCAAAGCGCTATGCTACAACAGAGTCCATACCAAGCCAAAACGACGTCGCGCAACCCACGTCATCATATCTGATGAACTAAACACCCAACAGCGATCGCTAGCGCTGGAACAATACGGCGTCGTAACAACTAAATCAAACGATGTCACATAGAATACGTCATCATATCTGTCGATAGCTGATCAACCAAACCAACAACTGGAATTCACGTCAGCGTTGCTGCAGCTTCTCAACACAACAAAACGCCAAAAAAAATTCCAACTGCTGACAGATTTCACCAAACGCTAAACGACGGTGTTTGGCACTCTCTAAAGGAACTCGCTGCTAACATATATCACCATTCGAAACAGATTTCTCTTTCAAAACTCAAAAATACGAAAACCTCCAGAATTGTTCTAAATGAGATTTCTGACTCGAAATTGCAAACAAAACCTCAAAAAGAATTCCAAACACCCAGAAATCCTCAAAAACTGATTAATCCAACAATTAATCTTCATTACAATTTCAGGTCTCACATATCAAACATCTTTATTATCAATGATTCAAACTAATATTTGTAATGGACCAATATACTTCAATTATTCTCCAAATTTCTCATGGGAAAGTTTCAAAAGTTTTCCTTATAAATTCATTGTATTGTTTCCTTCAAAGCAGAGCGAATTTAGTTCATATTCTAAACTTTGTAACTTTCTGCACATCTGCTACAAACTTTCTGCATTTTCAATTGTAGGATTTTAAGTTTTATAAAATTTCATTTCAAGTTTCTATCTTCTGTTTTACTGCTTCATTCTCCACATTTTCAAAACCGACATCAAAATATGATTTCGTTACACCAATCCCAAAACCAAGATCTGGCCCTCCATCACCTCAAGATTACTCTCCTCCCACATCTCCTTCAATTTCAAGTATGATTAATATGATCACAACTGGAAAAAAATTTAATCCAGATTTTGAATATTTAAATGAGGAACTCCAAGATAAGTTTCATAGTGACAAACGGAACTGGTATAATCAAATAGATCAAGACATAAAGGATAAAATTAGTTATGAATGGACTATTAAAATGAAGACAATAAAATCAAATATTCCTTTTTATACATTTTTAACAATATTCTTATCGGCCGAAGGGTTTAATGATTTTCAAAATAAATCTGTCATTCAAGTTAATACAAATTTACATAAAAAATGGACATTAAGTAACAATGAAACTGTTACTGTTGTTCATCCTCCTTTTCAAACATTACAAATTCACACTTCCAAAGGTGATGTCATCACTGATCCTTTCAAACAAGGACGCAATGACAAAGAACCTGTCAATACATAAGACATTAATAAAATTTTCCAACAGAACAATTATTCTAACCAAATCCTTAAGACCATAGCCAATCAAGTTGACCATATATCTAAAAATCTTACCCAAACTCAACAATCGAAACCATCAATATTTAATGATACCATAGCTAAACCTTTTTTCCAAACAAAAGTCATACCTACTGAAAATAAAAACAAATAAGCTTCAATACTAATACTGATTTCCTAAATAAAATCTCTACAAAATTATCAGACATTGGAACTTCAGGTAGTAAAATTAATTGTGTCGAAACCAATAATGCACAAAATAATGAATCTGAGACTTCCATTACCTTTGAATATATCTCAGACTCAGAAGATGAACTAAATATTCTTGACAATCCTTTTACAGATGAGGACGATCAAATTAATAAAATATATAATATACGAAGAAGATTCAACAGTAACTATACTAATTCTCGTAATTACTATCGCTGCCTACACCTGTTGATATTGGTTATGAAGAAAGAAACCAATTCAAAAGAACAAAATATGATGGCCAATCAATAGTTGAATGGAACATAGATGGTAAGTCTGAATACGAAATTTTCAATACTTTACAAGAAATGGGCATGGCTCGTGCAGCCTAACAACGAGTCTTGCCAGCTACCACTAAAATCCATCACAACAGCTCTTAACATATCCTCTAAAATCTGGATAGTTCTCTCAGATTGGCCATCTGTCTGGGTGTAATATGCTGTACTCATCGGCAATCTAGTACCCAAAGCTGTTTGCAAACTCTTCCAAAACCTGGAAGTGAATCTAGGATCACGATCTGAAACAATCGAAACTGGCACACCATTCAATCGCACCATAAAATCTATGTACAGCTTCGCCATCTATTCAAAGAATAGGTCATGCTATAGGGAATGAAGTCCACAGACTTTGACAATCTGTCTATCACATATCTATTCAAAGATAGGTCATGCTATAGGGAATGAAGTCCACAGACTTTGACAATCTGTCTATCACAACCCAAACTGCATCACAACCTCTGCTAGAACGAGGCAAATGCGTGACAAATCCATAGCTATGTGCTCCCAATTCCATTGGGGAACCTCTAAGCTTTGCAACAATCCACCAGGTCTCATCCTCTCTGTCTTGACTTGCTGACAATTCAAACAACGGGCTACAAAATCAGCAACATCACTCTTCAACCATGCCCACAAGTAATGATGCTTCAAGGCATGATACATCTTCCTTGCACCAGGATGGACACTGTATCTACTGCAATGCGCTTCTCGCAAGATCTCTTCCTTCAGATCAACTAGATTTGGCACAACCAGCCTGCCACGAAGCCTTAAGAAACCATCAGAAGAAACAGAGTAGTCCTCCAACTGTCCTGCTCTCACCTTCAGCTTCAACTCATGGATGGATGGATCAGTCCTCTGAGCATCTCTAATGCTAGCAACAATCTGCGGCCCAACTTGAATAGAAAACACCACAACATAATCCTCAGCTAGGTAAAACCTCCAACCTGTAGTGCTTACATGCTCATGGACCTTCGAAATCTGCATCGAAGCCAGCATCGCCACTTGAGCCTTTCAGCTCAATGCATCAGCAACTACATTCATCTTCCCAGGTTGATATTTGATCTCACAATCAAAATCTTTAATCAGCTCCATCCATCTACGCTGTCTCATATTAAAATCTGACTGAGAAAACAGATACTAATGACTCTTGTGGTTGGATTACACCACAAACTGCTCACCATGCTCACCATACAGGTAGTGGCGCCAAATATTCAAAGCAAAAACCACTGCTGCTGCTAGCTCCAAATCATGAACTGGGTAACGAGTCTCATGCAGTTTCAATTGACGAGAGGCATACACAATGACTCGACCATTCTTGTCAGGCCCCGTGCTAATTACTAACAATTAACACATAATAAGCGCAAAAACACGGAAGCTAAAAATCAGGGCTTAAAAATTTTTCGAAATACAATGGGCCTGAACTCCAAATCATACATTCAAAATATTCAATACTCAAATACTAGTTGACTCAAACTCAAACACAACAGGTAACAACATAATACAAATCAAATGTAGATCCCCAATACATGATAACACGGGGCATCCCCCGGCTCAATACATATCATATATATAAACTGGGACTCAGGGACGTGGGGATCGACCAGCTGAACTTCCACTTTGCCCAGCTTGGTTACCTGAAGCTCCTGCAAATGGGCAACGCAGACCAAAACAAGACAAAAGCAGGAAAACAAGTACGAGGTCAAGCCTCAGTACGAAGAGCTATCAAAGCAGATAATCAAGCAACATGCTATAAATCAATGCTGCATGAGGCTGTCAAAGGAAATCAGTCAGCTAGGCCAGTGCATCAATCGGCAAATCATATCAACTCGCCTCTATACCACGGTCTATCAACCGGGAAATCATCTGTCCGTGATCATCGGGGCCCGTCAGCCCATCACAGCTCGGCGGTAGACACTCGTATCCGGTAGTCACCGCTCCGACGATAGCGTTGGACTTTTCGGGCACGACCCAACAGTCGGCCAGTCACAACGTGGCACCCAATCAGATATCAAATCAACTCGGTAAATCAGGCTCAAGATGGCATGATGCCAATCAATATCAATGCTCAATGCATACAATGCACAATACGTAAAACAGAATGTAACTCAATCATTCAACATACTGATTCACGTAATTCACAGCAGCCAAATTCACAACATCGAAAAATAGACATGTTCATGCTCCAGCTGCTAAGGGCTGCTCAATCGTACCTTAATTGATCAAACTACCTTAACAGGTTTCACAAG
>KV018096.1:55913-67170 GCA_001598015.1 Dorcoceras hygrometricum | reverse complement strand
TAATGAATCCCTTCTCCAGCAAATCACTAAGCTGCTACTTAAGCTCCCTTAACTCAGCATGCGCTAAACGATAAGGAGCACGTGAAATTGGATCTGTACCAGGAACCAACTCAATGCTGAAGTCTATCTCCCTCCTCGGAGGAAAACCAGGAATCTCCTCCGGAAACACATCCGGGAAATGTCGAACCACGGGGACTCTACTAAGCTCTATGCTCGAAGAAGAAGACGCATCTAAGGCATAGATCATAAAACCAGCATTCTCAAACGACAACAATCTAAACATCTCCATCGCAGAGACTAAAGGAATCTTCGACTGGGAATCTTGGCCGTAGAAATTCCATTTCTCGCCAGACTGGGGCCTAAATCGCACAACGCCATGGAAACATTCCACAGTGGCCCTATAGCTAGACAACACGTCCATTCCCACTATACAGTCGAAATCCCACATCACTAACCTGATCAGGTTTGCTAAAAACACACTCTCGCCAAACCTAAGAACACCATTCAACAAAATCTCTTGGGAAAACAAGCTCGCGCCGGCAGGAGTCGCAACAGATACAACATCACACAAGGATGTGGTACGCAAACCATGCTCAACCACAAATGCATCAGAAATAAAAGAATGTGATGCTCCTGTATCAAATGACACACGCGTAGGAAAATCAAAAAAAAAGTAAGTACCTGTGATAATCCCTCCGCCTGGCGTTCCATCCGCTTGATCCCTAGTCATGGTGTTCACTTGGGCAAACTGAGGTCCTCAAAACTGAGGATGGGAATACTGTCCAAACCGCGAAGGACCAGGCTGCTGAAACATCCTAAACTGAGGCTCACCTAACCTCAGCTGTGGCGCTGGAAAAGAACGACCTCGAGACGATCCACCTCGACCCTGCGGTGGAGCTGTGGCATGCTGCGATCCAGACAAAGGACACACTCTAGCAAAATGTCCGTACTGACCACAAACATTGCACGAACCCTGCACACGAACACACTGCACTGTCGGGTGCTTTCCTCTACACTAGCCTCAATACTCAACCCTAGAGCTACTGCCACTGCACGAACTCCCCGAGCCAGAAGAACTAGAACCAGACTTCTTTTTAAATTGACGACCATGAGGCCTAAAACTCTGGTGTCCGGGCTGCTGGGCTACTTGTTGCTGGGGTGGCTGAGACATCTGCACTGACTAGGAAGATTGCACCCCCAAAACCACGGGATGATTACCTTGCACTCCCTGCGGCCTAACACGCGATCGACGATTCTGCAGTCCTTCCTCAATGTCTATAACCCTGTCCACCGCTTCTACATAGCTAGCCGATGAACTTGCCAACACAAATGAATACAGCTCTTCATTGAGCCCCTCCATGAACTTGTTCCTCTTCGCCTTCTCTCGGCCAGCAACATGCGGAACATAGGCAAGAAGAAAAGAGAACCTCCGGGCATACTCACCCACGGACAAAGAACCCTGAACCAGGTTATCGAACTCTCGCTCCCTGGCTTTAACAAAAGATTCCAGAACATACTCCTGACAAAAGGAAGTACAAAAGCTACTCCACGAAATCCCCATGCCTGTCTCCTTGAGAGTTCTTGTGAGGAATCAGATTTCATGATTTGTGATTAATCGGATTTTTGGGTTAGATTAGTCACGAGAATTTAATATTTTAGAATTCTAGAATTTTGGATTTTGGTGAAATCTGATTTGAGATCTCTCGTAGAGTATTTCAGATTTCTAGTTGCTGGATTTATCGGGTGAAATCTGGTAGTGATTGGAGTCGAATTGATTAAGTCATGATAGAAATCTGGTTTTCCTAAGTGTTAGCGTGAATTTCCGTGGAAGAAGTGAAACGCTGTCGTTCTGGTGAGATCTGGATGATCGAGAGTGGCGCGAGAGTTGAATGCTTTATTTTCGTAGTTCCAGACGTCAACGCTGGTCAACGGGACTGTAGCGGGTGATAGCTAGTTCGAGTGATCGTTGGGAAGTCCTAGCGTGTTGTTGAGCCATGAGTAATCTGGTTGCTTCGGGAGTGTGATTGTCGTGCCCTGTCTCAAATCTGTGAGGTAGAATTTTAAGGATTGAGTTATGAATTGAGCAGCCCTTAATAGCTTGAAGTTTGGACATGGCTGTAATTCTTGCTATGAGATCTGTTGGCCTGATTGTGTGAATTTACGTGGAGCAGTTTGTTGAATTGATTGAATTACATTATGTTTTACGAAATGAATTGTATGCATTGTGCATTTGTTCTTGATTGGCATACATGCATACATATTGAGCCTGATAGATTTGTTGATTTACCTGATTGAGAGCCACGTTGCGACTGGCCGACTTAGTTGTCGCGCCGGAATAGTCCGACGCTATCATCAGAGTGGTGACTACCGGATTCGAGTGTCTACCACCAAGCTGTGATGGGCTGACGGACCCCGATGATCACGAACCGATGATTTCCATCGGTTGATTGGCTGTGCGTGGTATGGAGGCTTGACTGAGATGATTGCCAGTTGATACACTGGTCTAGCTATCCGATCCTTGATAGCCCTCATGCATTTCATAGCATCGATTATGGCATGTTGCATGATTAGCTGTTTTGATAGCTCTTCGTACTGAGGCATGACCTCGTATTTGTTTTCCTGCTTTTGTGTTGTTTGGGTCTGTGTTACCCATTTGCAGGATCTTCAGGTAACCAAGCTGGACAGAGTGGAGGTTCAGCTGGTCGATCCCCTTTTCCTTGAGTCCCAATTTATTTATTATGTATTGAACCAGGGGATTCCCCGTGTCTTTAAGTATTGGGGATCTATTGTGGATTTAAGATTTGTGTTACCTGTTTTTGAATGGGTTGAGTTAACTCATATTTTGAGTATTGATATTTTGAATGTATGTTTTGAGTTCAGGCCTAAACTATTACGAAAAATTTTTAAGCCCTGATTTTAAGCTTCCGTGTTTATGTGCTTTAATTGTGCTATTTTATAGAGTAATTAGCACGAGGCCTGATATTTTTGGTATCAGAGCTTAAATTGGGATAATTCCTTTGATCACACTCGAGTCTAGACACAGAGTTTTGATTTGATTTTGATTGGCTCTGTGACTTATGTGATCTTTTATCTGTCTATGTGATTATCCGCTGTGAGATCTTACCTCTAGATTTGTTTAGATGCCGTCGAGGAGAGGAAGAGGTAGGGCGACTAGACGTACCGAGGAGGAGTCTAGGGCGGGTAGTGAAGATGATGTTCATCAGGTTGAGAATGTTACTAGATAGATAGGCGAGATGGAGTTGGTCCTAGCTAGGTTTCAGCGGACGAACCCTCCGACTTTTGCTGCTACCGAGGGTGGTGCTTCGGCCGAGGCTTGGCTAGTTAAGATGGAGGAGCTGTTTGACACCTTGGAGTACGCTCCCGAGAAAAGACTGAAGCTGGCGGTGTTGCAGCTGAGAGACAATGCACAACGCTGGTGCAGAGTTTTTTCTCGAATCCTTCGTGATAGTGGGGCTATGATCACCTAAAAGAGCTTCTGTGAGGCCTTCAGACAGAAGTATACCCCAGATTATTTTTATAACAACGGGGAGAGGGAGTTTGACAACTTGAAGTAGGGTAGCATGCGAGTGGCTGAGTATGCTCGATAGTTTTTTGCGCTTTTGGTTTATGTGCCACACGTTTCCAACCAGGAGAGGACGAAGAGGAACAAATTTCTAAAAGGCTTGAGGCCTGATTTGTACCGGATGGTTTTTTCTGGGTCACCTGCGACCTATATTGATGCAGTGAACCGAGCGGTGGACATTGAGGAGAGTTTGATGGAGGTTGAGGCTCCGATTCAGCCAACTACTGGACGCACCTATCAGCCTGTTCAGGATGCGTCGCAATCTTTCTATTCTCCTCAGGGGTCGCAGCAGCAGCAACAGTCGAATCGCCAGAGATTTTGACCTCGAGGGAAACAGTTCAAGAAGAAGGCGGATTCGAGTTCTTCTGGTTCTACGAGTTCTGGTTCTGGTAGTGGTTCTGGCAGCGGTGCTAGTGGCATGTCTTGTGGACAGTGCGGAGGAAGGCATCCGACTACGCAGTGTCGTGGAGTTCAGGGGTCTTGCTGTAACTGCGGACAGAGAGTGTGTCCTCTGTTGAGGGGTCAGTCTTCAGTTCCTTCCGCAGCATGAATCAGCTGGTGGTCTTCTCAGAGACCACAGTTTCCTGCCCCTACCCAACGATCTGGATTCCAACCCGTGAGCCTTCTAGATTTGGAGCACCTTCGAGACCTCGTTCCAGATTCCGCAGCAGGCTCAGGCTTACGCTTTGACTAGAGAGCAGGCTGAGGAGGCGCCTGGTATGATGATCGCAGGTACATGCTTTATTTTTTATTATCCTGCGAGAGTTCTATTTTACACTGGTGCATCACACTCTTTTATTTCTGAGATGTTTGTTTGTGAGTATGGGTTGAGTTCTTCCCCATTGGGTGATGTTGTTTCCGTGTCTACCCATGCTGGTGTGAATCTGTGGTCCCGTGAAGTGGTGTTGGGTTGTGTGCTTCGATTTATGAGCACGTTTTGGTGTGCAATTTGATTGTTTTGGGAATGAGAGATTTTGATTGCATCTTGGGAATGGATGTATTGTCTAGCTATAAGGCTAATGTTGACTGTTTTCATGGTGTGGTGAGATTTTGCCCTGACTCGGGTGATAAGTGGGATTTCTACGGTGCTGATTCACGCTCGAAGATTCCGCTGGTTTCCGCCATGGAGATGTTTAGCCTGCTATCGCTAGGAAATGCTGGATTCATGATCTACGCGCTTCACAGTTCCCAAGAGCCACGATTGGAGTTGAGTGATATCCCGATCGTTCGAGAGTTTCCCGGCATGTTTCCAGATGAGATTCCTGGATTCCCTCCAAGAAGTGAGATCGACTTCAGTATTGAATTGGTGCCCGGTACTACCCCGATTTCGAGAGCTCCTTACCTGTTGGCGCCAGCAGAGTTGAAAGAGCTGAAGGATCAGTTGAGAGATCTCTTGGAGAAAGGCTTCATCAGACCGAGTATGTCGCCTGGGGGACTCCGATTCTTTTTTTTGAAGAAGAAGGATGGGTCTATGAGGATGTGCGTAGATTTCCGACAGTTGAATAAAGCGACGGTGAAGAACAAGTATCCTTGCCGAGGATTGATGACCTGTTCGATCAGTTGCAGGGATCGGTCGTTTACTCGAAGATTGATTTGCGCTCTGGTTATCACCAGATGCGGATTAGGGACGCTGATGTGGAGAAGACAGCTTTTCGGACTATATATGGGCATTATGAGTTTCTGGTCATGCCGTTTTGGTTGACTAATGCCACAGCTGTGTTCATGGATTTGATGAATCGCGTCTTTAGCGAGTACATCTATCGGTGCATTATCGTCTTCATAGATGACATCCTGGTGTATTCGAAGAGCTTGAGAGAGCATAAGGAGCATCTGAGATTGGTGTTGCAGCGATTGAGAGACTCGCAGTTGTACGCCAAGTTCAGAAAGTGTGAATTTTGGCTTGACCAAATTATCTTTTTGGGTCATGTGATTTCAGCGCAAGGGATTTCGGTGGATCCGAGTAAGGTCGAAGCAGTTCTTAACTGGGAGTGATCCAGGAATGTTTCCGAGATCCACATCTTCTTGGGATTGGCTGGCTATTACAAGCATTTTATCGAGAAGTTCTCTTCTATAGCCAGGCCACTGGCTGTCAAGTGTTGGTCAACATCTGAGTTGACTGCTGATATTCTAGCGCTAATCAGCCGTTGCCTTTGCGAGGAATCTGATTCAATCAAGTGATCAGCTGTTGGTTTGAGTGACCAGCTGCTGGTAGTGAGGCGACGTCGTTTTTCCTTTGTAAGCGGGAACCCTGATACGTCGCCGTTTGAGTTATTTAGAGTTTCAGCTGTTGGTCGTTTCGCGAGAGATTCGTCCTCAGCTGTTGGAGCGATGCGGCGTCGTTTGATGTTGTGTATTTGTAGTGCGACGTCTGTTGGTGTCGGCTGTTCCCGTTGAGAAGAAACGTTGAATTCAGTTGTAAGATTTCTACTATAGCATTACCCGACGTCTGATTTAGGGGAACAGCAGCTGTTGCATGGAGATTTATATATATAAGTGTTGAATGACATTTAGAGCATTTTCCACCCGATATTTCTTATCTCCATCATCAAACCTTCGATAGCTACTGTTCACCCGAACATTTCTTCCCTAGATTTCTATCGATACAGTCGTTGTTTTGAAGGAGATTGGTGGAGCTAGATTCTCCTTGAGTTGCTCTTTCGATTGCTACCCATTTGAGGCTGTAGTTAGACCTTGGAGAGCATCACGAAGTAGCAATGTTGTTCGATTATCTTCGCCAAGTGAAACCCAAGATTTCTTCAGCTCTCTTTAGATTTTGGGTAAGAATTTCCTGCTGTTCTAAGCTTAGTATTAGCTGCTAGTACTTTGTTTAGAGGTAGAACCAGAGTTAGGTTCTTGCCCGTAGGAATTTTAGTGTAGATGATCAAATTTGAGCTAAAACATTAGATGCCTTGTACATATTTAGCTTCCAGGAAGTGTTTGCTGTGTTGGGCGTGACCAGCGAGGGGAAGAATTGTGCAAGTTGAGTTGTGCCGTGGCTTGAGAAATCTGTTGAGAAGTAGCAATGTTGTTCGATTATCTTCGCCAAGTGAAACCCAAGATTTCTTCAGCTCTCTTTAGATTTTGGGTAAGAATTTCCTGCTGTTCTAAGCTTAGTATTAGCTGCTAGTACTTTGTTTAGAGGTAGAACCAGAGTTAGGTTCTTGCCCGTAGGAATTTTAGTGTAGATGATCAAATTTGAGCTAAAACATTAGATGCCTTGTACATATTTAGCTTCCAGGAAGTGTTTGCTGTGTTGGGCGTGACCAGCGAGGGGAAGAATTGTGCAAGTTGAGTTGTGCCGTGGCTTGAGAAATCTGTTGAGGTAGAATGAAGCTGTGAGATACGAATTGGAGCAGTCCTTAACAGCTTTGAGCATGATCATGGCTATATTTCATGTTATGAAATCTTTTTGACTGCTATTGTGTGTTTACGTGAAGCAGACTTGATGAATTGATTGATTGTATGTTCTGTTTTGCCTAATTGGGTATGTAGAGATCACATATGAATTTCTTGGCATACATGCATACATCTTGAGCCTTCTGATTGATTTATGACCTGATTTAGAGCCACGTTGTGACGGCAGACTGATGAGTCGTGTCTGAAGGGTCCAACGCTATCATCGGAGTGGCGAGCGACTGAGTAGTCGTTTTGGAATACCACCGAGCTGTGATGGGTTGACGGGTCCTGAAGATCACGGATCTATGATTTACCCGGTTGATACACTGTGTGGGTATAGAGGCTCGACTTGAGATGATTTTCCAGTTGATACACTGGTATTGATTACCGATTCCTTGACAGCCTCATGCATTTAATAACTTGATTTATAATATGTTGCATGCTTTGCTGTTTTTTAGATGGCTCTTCGTACTGAGGCTTGACCTCGCATTTCTTTTCCTTCTTTTGTGTTGTTTGGGTCTGTGTTACCCATTTGTTGGATCTACAGGTAACCAAGCAGGACCGAGTGGAACGTCAGCTGGTCGATCCCCATTCCCTTGAGTCCCAGTTATATATTGTATTATGTATTGAACCAGGGAATGCCCTATGTTTGTATGTATTGGGGATCTGTATCTGATTTGATATTTTATATTACCTGTTTTTGTTTGTGTTTGAGTTAACTCGTATTTTGATTATTGATATTTTGAATGACGATTTGAGTTCAGGCCCAAATTATTTCGAAAATTTTTAAGCCCTGTTTTATGCTTCCGTGATTATATGCTTAATTGTGCGGTAATCTTTGTTGATTAGCACGGGGCCTCACAAAGTCCCCTATCTAAATCTCACCACTGACTGAAACTAAGAACAGATCCACGACAACTTAAGCTATCACAGCTGATATTCCCGCTCGCATCCAAATCTCGCAACAGATCTCACCCTACGCCAAAACAGCGATCACTTAAACCAAACGACGTCGCAGAGAGTTACTGTCGCAGCTGAACACGTCACCCGATACTCACCGCTGAACAACTAACCAACATCTGATAGCAATGCAACATCAGATCTCTCACACAGCTGAAAGCTAACGCAACTCACAGCTGAGTCTATTCCGCTAAATCAAAATTCTGTCATTCCAACTAATCCAAACGACGACATACCAACACCCGCTACTGAAAACACGTTAGGAGACATCTGAATTCCCACGATATCAGACTTCTCCTCAAAACTGAAAACCAACAATCCATCGACAACTGCTCAGGTCACCACTGCTGAACGCTAGCACTCAGCGATGACCCACGCTAACTTCTGAACAGATCTTAAGCCAAAACTTTAACTCTCCAGACTTGATCCAAGGACTAAAACAAAACCCGATAACTTCTCCAAGCACATCGATGCAAAGCTGATATCAATAAAACCCTATTAATTAACTCATTTAATCTAATCTGCTTTTCGGGTCTCACACGTAGTTTAGCAACTCGCTACAAAACAAGCTAGCGTACTCTCTTCTGTTCAGCGACAACAGATCTCATCCTTACTGCTGAGCGCGATCACTCAGCAATGACCAACGCTCACATCTGAACAGATCCCAATTTCGATTATTTAAATAAAGAAAGGCAAGATAAATTTCATAATCATAAAAAACAATGGTATGACAAACTAGATCTTGATATTAAGCAAAATATTCATCAGGAATGGATTAAAAAGATGAAAAAGATAAAATCAAATATTCCATTCTATACATTTTTAACAATATTTTTATCTGCCGAAGGTTTTAATGATTTCCAAACCAAATCTGTCATACAAGTCAATACAACCCTTCATAAAAAATGGACTCTTAGTACTAATGAAATTATTACTGCTATTCATCCACCCCTCCAATCATTACAATTGCATACTGTCAAAGGCGACGTCACTGCTGATCCTTTTAAGAGAGGTCGCAATGATAAAGAACCTGTCAATGTTGACGATATCAATAAAATTTTTCAACAGAATAATTACTCTAACCAAATCCTTAAAACTATAGCTAATCAAGTTGATCATATCTCAAATAACCTATCCCCGGCAAAACCATCAATCTTTAATGATACAACCGCGAAACCTTTCTTCCAAACTAAACCCCTTCCTGTTACTAAAGATAAACAAATAAGCTTCAACACTAATACTGATTTCCTTTTAAATAAAATCTCTACCAAATTATCAGAAATTGGAACATCAGGAAGTAAAATTAATTGTGTTGAAACTAATAATGCTACTAATACTGATTCCGAACCTTCAAACATTTCTCAGTCTAATTCAGAATCAGACGAAGAGATCAATATGCTTGAACATCCTTTTACGGATGAGGAAGCTCATATTAATAAGATATTTAGACGAAGAAGATTCAACAATAATAATCATAATACCTCTCGTAATTACTATCGACGGCCTACGCCAGTTGATATTGGCTACGAAGAACGAAATCAATTTAAAAGCACAAAATATGATGGCCAATCAATAGTTGAATGGAATATAGATGGTAAATCTGAATATGAAATTCTCAATACTTTACAAAAAATGGGCATGGCTCATGCAGCCTATAAAATTAAAGGTCAAAATGAAGAAACCGCCACAACCTTGATTATTCAAGGCTTCACCGGTCAATTACGAAATTGGTGGGATAAAGCCTTATCTCTCGAATCAAAATTAAGCATCCTAAATCATACAATTCACATGGAAGATGAAAACGGTAATATCACTGAACAAAATGATTCATGCGAATATTTAATAGTTACTATATCAATGTATTTCATCGAAAATCCAAACGAAGAATTTAATTCTTCCAAAAATACCTTGTGTCTAGGTGGTTGGAATTATGTTGGTAAGTTGTGATTCCGTTGGTAAGCCTGTGTTGGTGTTCCCGGTCTGCGTTCCCATACTACCACACTGAACCATAAGAGTTAAGATAAATCTGTTTTAGTAAAGAATGGATTTAAGATTAAGAAATCTATTGTCATTAGGACCTACCTCTAGATCTCAAAACATAGTTCAAAGTACAGAATTCATATGCCTATAGATTATTCATATTGGACTATCCCTGAAGAACACATAGTAAAAATCTCTAAGATAGGATTCACAGACTTCAAAACAGCCTTCTCTGTCAAAACTCATGAAGAAATATTGTCTATTCAAGAAGACTCTCAAAGTATAGCTCTCTTAAATAATACAACAATTCAAAAATATATTCAAAAGAATTATAGATACCTACACTTCGGTTTAATTCAAATAGCTGTCAAACCTCTGGTTCATATTGGAGTTGATACTCCAATATACTTGGCCTTACGGGATAAAAGACTAAAAAGATATCAAACATCTCTATTATTAATGATTCAAACTAATATTTGTAATTGATGGATCTGTTTTGACAGATCCTGATTAAGTTTTGAATTACACAAAACCAGTTATTGTGTTTCTAACAATTCTACTTGAGTGTACAGATTCTAGCTATCGAAGAAGATGATGAACAATCGAAGAATCTGTCCAGCCGATGGTTCACAATATAAACAATCAGCAGTTGGTTTGGTGTTCATGGAATCGGCAGCTGGATTAGCAATGGAGACATCCAAAGTTGAATCAGCTGTTCGTAATCAGGTGAAGGCCAAGCTGAATCAGCTGAAGCATGATAAACAGCTGAAACGATGATAACCAGCTGCAAGCGTTAAAGAGCGAAGTGAACCAGCTGGTACATGTTTTGAGAAGCGCGCTGGAGAAATACGTCGAAGAAGAAGATTCCAATTATAATTACTGTTAACGAATCTATTAGCAGTCGCGATTATAAGTACTGTTGATGAATCTATTGACAGTCGCTATTAAAGAAGCTAAGAAGAGTCGCAAGATGGAGCTGAAACGATGATAACCAGCTGCAAGCGTTAAAGAGCGAAGTGAACCAGCTGGTACATGTTTTGAGAAGCGCGCTGGAGAAATACGTCGAAGAAGAAGATTCCAATTATAATTACTGTTAACGAATCTATTAGCAGTCGCGATTATAAGTACTGTTGATGAATCTATTAACAGTCGCTATTAAAGAAGCTAAGAAGAGTCGCAAGATGGAGCTGGAACGAAGAAGATCAGCAGTTGAGAAGATGCGCAAGATATGGAATCAGCTGTGATGACATCAGCCTTGATGTCATCACAATCAGCAGTTGGCTATCAGCAGATGAAGTGAAGTGAAAAAGTTGAAGCGACGTCGTGCTGGAGAATCAG
>KV018095.1:114285-127930 GCA_001598015.1 Dorcoceras hygrometricum | reverse complement strand
CATACAATAACAGCTATCAGGTCACGATTGGTATGGAACCATTCGATGCTTTGTATGGCAGGAAGTGCAGATCGCCTGTGTGTTGGGAAGAAGTGGGGGAGAAGCAGCTGTCTTTCTCCAGAATTTGTTCAGCAGATGAGAGATCAAGTAGATCTGATTCACCAACTAATGAAAGCTGCACAAGATCGCCAAGCCAGTTATGCGAATAAGAGGCGGAGACCATTAGAATTTCAGGTTGGTGATCTGGTTTTCCTAAAAGTTTCTCCTTTTCGCAGTGTTACGAGATTTGGTCTCAAGGGAAAGTTAGCTCCTCGTTATGTTGGACCTTATGAGATTGTTGAGAGAATTGGTCCTTTGGCTTATCGGCTGTTGTTGCCGCCAGATTTGTCCTCCTTGCATGATGTTTCCATGTGTCTATGTTGAGGAAATATGAGCCAGATCCGTCACATGTGTTGAGAACTGACGAGGTAGAGCTAGATCGGACTTTGAGTTATGTTGAGTATCCCTTGCAGATCTTGGATAGAAAAGAGAAACAGTTGCGGAACAAGACCATTCCTTTGGTGATGATCCAGTGGAGCAAACACGATAGAGAGGAAGCTACGTGGGAAGTGGAAGAGAAGATGCAGCGTGAGTGACCGCATCTATTTGAGTAAGCGCTGTATCAGATTCCAGTAGTTTGGGTTCTTTCTTTTTGTTCCCGGTATATGTTTGCTTGTGGTTGTCTTCCCAGTTATCTTGAACTCTTGGTTTTGTTGAGTTTCTGTTCAGATCCGGAGTATTTAGATTTCGAGGACGAAATCCTGTTTTAGTGGGGGAGAGATGTGAGACCCGAAAGTTTACTAAGATTAATTGAGTTAATTAATAGGGTTTAGCATAGACCAGATTTGGCTTGAACAGATCTGGGATGAGTTAGCTTTGAGCTAGTATGCTTGGTGAAGCTATCGGGTTCGTATTAGTCCTTGAAACAGATCTTGAGAGTTGGAGATTTCCCGCGGGAACGGATCAGATGTGAGTGTTGGTCAGTGCTGGGTGTTCGCGCTCAGTTGTGGTGAAGAGATCTGGTATCGCTAAGCAGATGTGAGTACGCTTCCGTGTTTCTGTAGCTAGTAGCTAAACTACGTCGTTTGGATTAGTTGGAACGACAGTGTTTCGTTTAGCAAGCGAGATTCAGATTCGATTAGCCTTAGTCGTCAGATTTTGATAATATCTGAGTGTTGCGATGCTGGTTAGAATTTCAGGTTTGGGTAGCGGGTGATGTGTCCAGATGCGAGTGTGGACTCTCTGCGACGTCGTTTGGATAAGTTAGGATCTGTTTTTGCGTAGAGTCATATCTGTTGTGAGATTCAGATCCGAGTGAAAAATCAGTTTTGAGACTTAAGTGTCGGTGGGTTCTGTTCTTCAGATTTGAGCAGATTTGACCTTTAAATAGAGGACTTTGCCTTTGTTCTCTATTATTCAGCTTCGACACTTAGTAATATTTCCCGATAGCAAATTCTATCGCGATACCATACTGTTCACCGAACCTTATCTTCTCCGATTGCCGACGGTAGATAGCTTCGACGGAGACAATAGTGGTAGCGCTGGACTCCACTTATCAAGGCGATTCTTCTCATACCTCCTTCGTAGGCTTGGGATTAGCTGGAAGTGGATCGAGAGACATCTCCCTTCTGTATTCTGTTAGCATAAGCGTCGGATTTCGTCTGCCGTTCAGGTAGCTTGTTGGGTAAGCTTTAAGATCCTACCTTGTGCTTCGTTTAGAGCCTTCTGTTAATGTTAGAAGGGTAGGATAGTTTGGGTTGAACTCGTAGCTCCCAGATTGTAGTTTCTGTGCTACTGTCCCTGAGATTTTGTGCATTGTTGCTTAGCAGGTTCTTGGATCTGTGTTGCTCGGGACTTCGTTGTTGTAATTATAGCTCAGACTTGAGGTACGGATGTGATCTTGTTTTACAGCTTTGGATTGAGCATGGGTGATTATGCTTGTTGCTGTGTATGCCTTGCATTGTTATATATGTTATGTGTTGGACATATTATCTGTTGCATACACGCATTATTCATGTGCATCCAGATCTTGTTTAGCCGTGCCTTGTATCTTGATCTGTGTGTGTACCCGGATGATTTTTAGAGGCCGAGCGGGTAACTCCTGTCACCCTCATATCCCTGCTGGGATTTGTTAGCCACTATGAGCGGAGTGGGTAGCTCCCACAACTCATGAGTTAGGCAACAACAGGTTGATCTATGTTCTGCATCTGGTACCGTGTGCTGAGAACAGTGGGTAGCTCCCATATACTCACACATCGTGGCCACCATTGTTCATTTGATCTGTTTCGCTTGTTGAGCAGCTGTTGAGATCTTTTGGCTCCCTTCCTTCGGTTTTAGCCTCATCTCATGCATAGCATTGCATATTATCTGTTGCTTTCCATTAGCTGTTTTATGCTGCTCTCCGTACTGGGGTTTTACCCCATGTCCCTCTGGGGATGGTGTTTCTTGCCTGTGTGTATTGTTTAGGTTTTCCAGGTTACTCAGCTGGTCGTTGAGTTGACCTAGCTTGAGCTGCCCCAGGAGGTGGTAAGAGTGTCCCAGTTAGCATATGGCCTATATGTATCAGTACTGTTAGCCGGGGAATGCCTTGTGCTTTATTGTATTCTGTTGTAGTACTGCTGTTTTGTATTTAGTAAATGCTATACTGTTGTACTGCGTTATTTTAAACTGGGATATTTTGAGTATTGCAGTATTTTAAATTATGTATCTTCCGGTCAGGCCAAAAGCGAAAATTTAGCCACTATTTAAATGCTTCGGCTATTGTTTTCGTGGCTAATCTTTGTGTCTGTGCACGAGGCCTGACATGGTATCAGCTTAGCTCTCACTATCCAGATCAGGTTGCGCGCTCTGACTAGCATAGAGCATACAGCTCAGC
Organism: Dorcoceras hygrometricum; assembly: GCA_001598015.1. Taxonomy (NCBI): domain Eukaryota; kingdom Viridiplantae; phylum Streptophyta; class Magnoliopsida; order Lamiales; family Gesneriaceae; genus Dorcoceras; species Dorcoceras hygrometricum. Next base: position 125,016 of record KV018095.1, on the reverse strand, counting down.
TTACGTTCTCCATAACAGTATGCACTACGATAGCTCAGCTTACACCACTCAGCTCCGCACACGCCATCCAGCTCACGTCGCACACCTCCATAACAGTTCACAGTCTTCATATCGTACACATCGACCAGCTCAGATCTTGTACCCTCTTCTCAGCTAGCAACACGTAGATCCGCTTAAAGTACTCAACTCAGTATGCATTACTCAGGTCAGATTGCGATGCTCTATTCAGCTTACGATGATTTCAGATCAGCTCACGCACCCAGGTCTCAAGTTATGTACTCAAACCAGCTCACAATGGTCAACCCAGCTCGCGATCTTAGACCAGATCACATCTGCTACTCCCTGCTGAACGATACTTCCCTGACTTACTATCAGCTCAAACCGCTACACTGGTCCCGTGCGCACTACATCAGCAACATCTCAGCTCACAGATTCAGCATGACTAAACACAGCACAATACCTACCTATCATATTGTACTTGATCTGGTCAAAATATCAGCTCACGCTACGAACTTCGGACCAGTTCGTATAACCTCACTAGCAAGCTTCTAAGCTGAATCTCTCGTCCAATAAGTCCAATGCACTTCGAACTGAGCCAATTCTCCACCAAACTATAATCAGCTTACACTCCTAAGATCAGCAAATTCCACCCTAACAGCTCGCACCAATACTGACCTAATCTGAACCCGAAACAGCTTTTCACCATCAGCTTAGAACGGAACCTAAGATCAGCTTGCGTCCGAGCTAATCCATCTCAATCAATAACTCCCTAAGATGATTTATCTCGACAGATTAACTACTAATCTGAACTGATTAAGCTACTAATAAACTTGGCTAATTGCAGTCCTCACAAAAAGACAATGGCAAACACGAATTTTGTGATATTAAAACAAACACCATTGACGAATTCAATGTCATGAGCAAGAGCTGGAGTTTATAAATCTTGAAAAACCAGGAAACCAGCTAGGTAATTGATAGTGGAGCAACGGTTCACGTCACATCTTGAAAAGAATATTTTACATCCTACACACAAAGGGACTTTGGTGTGGTCAGCATGGGCAATATGGTTTATCTACAGTCATGGGTAAGAGAGATGTGAGCTTGACTACTGTGGATGGATTTACACTTATACTAAAAGATGTCAATCATGTGCCAGATATGCGCTCTTTTATATCAGTCGAAAAAATGGATCAGGAAGGTTTTTTAGCACCTTTAGTAATATGTAAGATTTCAAAAGGATCACTTGTGGTGGAAAAAAGCTTTCAAGAAGACAAAATTGTACATGGCACAAGTGAAGCATTCTAAGAGCATGAATTATGCAGCAGAAGAAAACTCAACAGAGTTATGACAACGATGACTCGGTCACATAAGTGTAAAGAATCTTACACGTATTGTGATCAAGAATGTTTTGCATGGTATAAAGCAAGTTCATATGAAACAATGCACCAACTTCTTGATGGGAAAGTAGAACAATATATCATTCAAGAGTTCACCTCCTAGCAAAAGTGATAAAATTCTAGATCTTGTGCATTAAAATCTATGCGGGCCAATGCCATTGTCTCTTGGAGGAACGAGGTATTGGACAACTTTCATTGAAGATTATTCCCGAGAAATTTGGGTTGTGGACGCTTAAAACCAATGACCAAGTTGATGAAATATTCAATAATTTTCTAAACTTAGTTGAACGTCAGACAAACATAAAACATAAATGTATTTGAACAAACAATAGGAGAATACATTGGATCCTTTGACGAGATATGCAAAAGCAATGGAATCAACATCAATTGACACTGTCTAAAACACCATAGATTAATGGATTAGCTGAAAAAATTAACAGGACCTTGGCAGAAAGAGTCAGAAGCATTCTCTCACATGCAAAGTTGTCTAATGATTTTTAGGAGAGGCCGTGGTTGTAGCAGCATATATATTGAATCGATCACCATGTATTCCTCTCAATTATGATGTTCCAGAAAAGGTGTGGCAAGACAAAGAAATTTCCTATGATCATTTGCGAGTATTTGGATGTTTGATTATGTACATGTTCCAAAAGACAAAGACAGAACTTGGATGTCAAAACAAAGAAAAGAAACTACCTATCCGACCTGATGTATTAGCGATCGGTGATTGTGAACGTATCATCAGGAGAAAGTTGATTAACCAATAGTATATTTCACGACATAGACCTTAAGCTACAGGGGTATTTCGGTTATGCAGATTTGATAAATATAAGCATGAGTTTAATTTAATTTTTGGAATGGATTGGTTAACTAAGTAAGAAGTAGTTATAGATTTTGAGTAAAGAACCATAGAAGTTAAACCATCCTGTAGAACCCCATTTTTGGAATGGATTTGTTAACTAAGTAAGAAGCAGCATCGATAGAACCCCGAAGCTGATATTAGCTCTGAAAGCCCCGAGCTTTTTAAGGAAGGAATATCAAGGATTTGTTTTGTTAATGCAGTATCAGTGGTAGAAAATAAGAAGCCTAAGTTTCTAGATGTAGCAAATAAGTTTTTAGACGTGTTCCCAATAGAAATATTTGGTTTTCCACCAGAAAAGAGCTGAAGATTAAAGTCCAGACAGCTTTCAAAACGCACGATAGAAATTACGAAATTTGAAGTGCTAAAGTGTTTCAACATTTAATATCATTTATAGATGATAACCTCAAGAAGATAGTTGTTCCTATAACGTATTTGAGTAAGAAAAATGATAAGTATGTATGGACCCCAGAGTGTTCATCCAGTTCTGATAGATTTAAGCAAGCGTTGATAGAAGCAAGCCGTTGTCCCAATGCTGCCATCTGGAAGAGGTAATTGCACTATACTCTCAGATGCATCAAAGATAGGTCTGGGTGTTGTATTTATGCAAGATAAGAACATGATGGCCTACGCTTCTAGACAACTGAAGATTTATGAGAAGAGCTACCATACTTGCGATCTAGAACGGGGAGAAGTGACCTTCATAGTAAAGAATTTGGGGTACTTCCTCAAGTATTTCTTCACCTAGCAGGAGTTCAACACGAGACAATGAAGATGGCTAGAGTGAGTAAAAGACTATGATTGCATCAACTGTTATCACCTCAGTAGAGCTAACGTATTAGCAGATACGTTAAGTAAAAATGGCAGTAGGATTAGCTCAAATTTCAGTTCAAAGACATGTAGTTAGAGAAATTGAGAGTTTGGAACTGCAGGTTTTGACGCAGAAGTCTGATGTGAGGTTAGGTGTGATTATAATCCAGTTCATGTTAAAAGATCGAAGTAGAGAAGCACAAAAAAGTGACGATTAACTACTCAAATGAAAGAAACAAAGCGAACAGAGTAGACAAAGAGGCTATGCCGATAGCCATCTCCACGAGCTGATACAGCTTGCTCCCGATCTGACTAATGAAGAAGAACCAGAAACGATTCATCTTAGAGAAAAACGAGGGCTGAGGAATAGAAGTATCCCCACGATTAAGATTAATTGAGAAAATATTTCAGAAAGAGAAGCAATGTGAGGACTATGATTAACCAAGGTCATTAGTAGCTTAGTCATGTTTAGAATAAGGGTTAATCATTCGGGTTTATCCAGCTTAGAGAGGAATCAGCTCGAGTGCAAGCTGATCTTGCGCTGCACGTGAAGCTGATGGTGTAAGCTGTTCGAGTTTCAGCTTGGAGTTAGAACTGGAACAAACTCCTGAGTGGCCCATGCTGATTTAGGTACTGTAGCAGATTTGGGGTCCAGCTTATAGGTAAGCTGGTATGTTACGCGAGCTGGGTTGATGCGTGGTAACGTAAGCTGTTTATCATGGACCAGATTAGTCACAAGCTAGTAAGTAAGGACTGTGCTGAGTTAGTGAGCTGTTAACAGCTTAGGAGTACTATGTATCAGGGAACATCAGACGTGAGCTGTTATGGGATCGTGAGCTGTTCCAGGTTTATGCGCTGTGATCAGTGAGCATCCTAAGCTGATAGGTAGTATGCGTGCTGATATGAGTTCCTAAAAGCTGAGTAGTGTGAACTATTAGACGTTGATTCTAGAGTAATCTGATCTGTCTTGGTGTAAGCTGGTGGTATAGCAGCTCTGAGCTGTTATCGATTGAGTAGAAAACCATAAGCTAGGTTCAGCTTTGGAAGTTACGCAGCCTACGAGCTGAGTAGTTAGATTAGGGACGTTGTGCTGTGATACTGGGATAACTCATCTTAGGTGAAAGCGAATGGCGTAGAACAGGTTTGGGCGAAAGATTTCGTTCTGCGTGAGCTGACTGGTGCATGAAATGGTCCATAGCAGTGAGCTGTTGCTGCTGTATTTGTTGTGAGCTGTTTTGTTATTCAGATCAGGTAGGAGTTGGCCTAGCTCTTCTGAGCTATTGGGACTAAACCTGCATACACATAAGCTAAGCTGTGCATGAGAGCTGTTGAGTGCACAAGCTAAGCTGTGAGCTGTGAGCTGTGAGCTGCGAGCTGTCGTGGTTGTGATCTGTTGGTGTGTGCAAGCTGTTAGTGGAAGTGTCACATGCTGTTTGTCTTAGCTGGTGTCAGCTTTGAGGTCTGAGCTGAGCTATTGAGGGGCGTATTTTTCTGGATGCCCTGAGCTAGTCAGAGTGCGTAATCTGGCCTGAGCTGTGAAGGTGTGATCTGCTAAGAGCCTGTGCTGCTGTGAGAGCGTGATCTGCAGTGGTAGTGTAATCTTTTATGGAATTGCAAGCTGGATGAGCGTGTACCAGCTGGGAGAGAAGGCAGCGTGCTAGTTTATGCCTGGGCTGGTACCAGCTTCGACCCCGAGCTGGTCGATGAAACTGTAGACGTAATCTGCTGGGGCGTCGTCTGTGGAGCATGAGATGTTGGTCCAAGATATGGTCTGTATGTGCGTGCTGAGTAGTACGCTGGATAGTTTACAATGGAGGGGCCTAAGCTATGCTGCAGCCACTGTAGCCGTGATCTGTTGAGTTATTAGTATAAATAGCAGTCGTTGACCCGACTTAGTTACTTTTAGACCTCAGATATTTTAACACATCTAGTGTGTTCAAGAATCTAACTCTCCCGAAATCCTTGTCGTTACTGTTCACCCGTCTGGTATTTTCTAGATCGTTGGAGGTTGGCCGGTCAATTTAGAGGGAGGGTACGTCAGTTGGAAACCCCTCTTCAAGGCCGACGTTTCTATACCAGTTTGAATTCGGGGGGAAGGCCGGACGAAGGAATCACTGAGAAACTGCGTGGGCTGTGTTCACAATTTTCGGCTGGGTTGAGCATCAGTTCAGGTAAATGTGTTTTGCTAGCATTGGTTTATGTACCTAGAGTTTACCTTTGAGCTGGATGGGGCTCTGTTTGTGGCCGTAGTGGTTCTGCGGTGTGAGGCCTTCGGCCGAGAGCTATGTAAGCTTAGGCAGTGTTGATTTCTTAAGTATCTTGGCAGATTAGTACCTCCTGGGTGGTTTGACATAAGATGATGGCCCGGGCTATTGGTCGAGCGAAGCAGGGAGTGCGTGTCAGGCCTCGTGCTCGATTCAGAGTAAAACCACGCAAACAATAGCGGAAGCAATAAAATAGTTGTTAAAATTTTTGCTTTTGGCCTGAATGAAAGATTACATAATTTAAAATACAACAGTACTCAAAATATCCCAGTTTAAAATCACTCAGTACAACAGTACAACATTTAATAAATACAAGCACTATCGAAATACAGCTGAAATACAATGAAGCACAGGGCACTCCCCGGCTAACAGTGCTTATACATATATGCTATACGCTAACTGGGACACTCTAACCACCTCCTGGAGCACCTCCAGCTGGGTCAACTCCACGACCAGCTGAGTAACCATGGTAACCTGAAAACACATACACATGCAAACAATACAGCCCCAGAGGGACATGGGGTCAAACCCCAGTACAGAGAGCAATGTAAAACAGCAAATGGAAAGCAACAGACAATATGCAAATTCTATGCGTGAGCACAAGACTACAACCAAAACACAGGGAGTCAAAGAATCTCAAGGAACTGCTCAACACCAGATACGAATCAACTGAACAATAGTACAACAGTGGCCACGGGGTGTGTGAGTATATGGGAGCTACCCACTCGTCTCAACACACGGTACCAGATTCACAATAATTTACTCAACATGTTGTTGCCCAGCTCATGAGATGTGGGAGCTACCCACTCCGCTCATAGTGGCTAACAGATCCCAGCAGGGAGACGAGGTACGGGAGTTACCCGCTCAGCCTCTAACAGCATCCTGGTACGCACAGATCAATACAACAAGGCACAAAAGGCACGGCTACAACATATCTGAGCTCAATATGATAAATGCGTGTATGCACAAATAAAATGTTCAACACAGAACATATACAATGAAGCAAGTCATACACAACAGCAAGCATAATCATCCAGGCTCAATCCAAAGCTGCAAAACAAGATCACATCCGTACCTCAAGTCTTATGTGATACAATTACTACAATGGGGTCCCGAGCAACACAGATCTCACACCTGCTAAACCAAACACAAATACTAGCTCAGGGACAGTAACACAGAAACCACGAATTGGGAGCTACGAGCTCAACCAAATCTGTCCTACCATTCTAACACAACAGAAGGCTCTAAACAAAGCACAAGGTAGGATCTTAACACTTACCCAACGAGATACTTCAAAGGCAGACGAAATCCGACGCTTATGCTAACAGACTATACAAGGGAGATGTCTTCGCACACCTCTCCAGCTTCACGCAAGCTTCCAAAAGAAGTACCAAACGAAGCGTCTTAGAAAGAGGAGTCCAGCGCTACAACTCTTACTTCAATCGGAGCTGTCTACTACCGGCAATCGGAGAAGATAAGGTTCGGTGAATAGTAGCTAGGGTATCGCGACATAGTTTGCTCACGGGAAATATTTCTAAGGGTCGGGGCGGAATAATCAAGAAAAAAGGCAAAGTTATCTATATAAAGGTCAGATCTGCTCAAATCTGAAGAATCAAACCTAAAGACAACTTAAGTCTCAAAACTAACTTCCCACTCAGATCTGAATTTCACAACAGCTCTCTCTACAGCAAACAGATCTCGATACTCAAATCTGAAATGCAAAAGTCTGAAGACCCGTCACCCGCTACAGCAAAAGTCTCAAATGACATCGCACTGCATCTACTGTCGCATCTAGAAACGTCTGAAATGCTAACCAGCAACGCAGCACTCAGATCTCATCGAAATCTGAAGACCAACATCTCAAATATGTATCTCGCTCGCCAACCAAAACGCCGTCGTTTCCAACTAATCCAAACGACGTAGTTTAGCTACTCACTACAGAAACACGCTGGCTCACATCCAACACCTGCGAAACCAGATTCCATCACTACTGCTGAAGATTACTCAGCGATGGCTAACACTCACATCTGGCCAGATTCCGCTTAAAATCTAAATTGATCCAAGGCTGATTCCAAGACTTATACAAACCCGATAGCTTCGCTAAGCATACCAACTCAAAGCTTAGCTCATCCAGATTTGCTCGCTCAAATCTGAATCTCATAAAATCCGATTAATTAACTCAATTAATCTTTCTTAACTTTCGGGTCTCACATCTCTCCCCCACTAAAACAGGATTTCGTCCTCGAAATCAAACAGCTCTAGATCAAGAGTTCAAGATAACTGGGAAAATAAACATAAGAAAACATCTATCGGGAGATAAAAAAGAACCAACTACTGGAATCTGATACAGCACTCACTCAAACAGATGCGGCCACTCACGCTGCATCTTCTCTTCCAGTTCTCACGTAGCTTCCTCTCTACCATGCTTGCTCCCCTGGACCATCACCAAGGGAATGGTCTTAATCCTCAATTGTTTCTCTTTTCAGTTCTCACGTAGCTTCCTCTCTACCATGCTTGCTCCCCTGGACCATCACCAAGGGAATGGTCTTAATCCTCAATTGTTTCTCTTTTCTATCCAAGATCTGAAAGGGATATTCAACATAACTCAAAGTTCTATCTAGCTCCACCTCATCAGTTCTAAACACATGCGAGGGATCTGGCTCATACTTTCTCAACATCGACACATGAAACACATCATGCAAGGAGGACAAATCTGGAGGCAACAACAACCGGTAAGCCAAAGGACCAATTCTGTCAGCAATCTCATATGGTCCAACGTAACGAGGAGCCAACTTTCCCTTGAGACAAAATCTCATAACACCGCGAAAAGGAGAAACCTTAAGGAAATCTAGATCACCAACCTCAAATTCTAAAGTCCTACGCCTCTTATTCGCATAACTAGCTTGGCGATCTTGTGCAGCTTTCATTCGCTGGTGAATTAGATCCACTTGATCTCTCATCTGCTGTACCAATTCTGGAGAAGACAACTGCTTCTCCCCCACTTCTTCCCAACATATAGGCGATCTGCACTTCCTGCCATACAAAGCCTCAAATGGTGCCATACCAATCGTGACCTGATAGCTGTTGTTGTAGGAAAACTCAACCAAAAACAACGAATCTTGTCAGCTACCACTAAAATCCATTACAACAGCTCTCAACATATGCTCTAGAATCTGAATAGTTCTCTCAGATTGGCCATCTGTCTGGGGATGATATGTTGTACTCATCGCCAATCTGGTACCCAAAGCTGTTTGTAAAGTCTTCCAAAACCTGGAAGTAAACCTCGGATCACGATCTAAAATAATAGAAACAGGCTAAACCATGCAATCTCACTACGAAATGTATGTACAGCTTCACCATCTTCTTCAAAGAAAAGGTCATACTATAGGGAATGAAGTGAGCAGACTTCGACAATCTATCTATCACAACCCACACAACATCACATCCTCTGCTGGAACGAGGCAAATGTGTGAGAAAATCCATTGCTATGTGCTCCCAATTCCATTGGGGAATTTCCAAAATCTGCAATAGACCACCAGGTCTCATACTCTCGGTCTTGACTTGCTGACAATTCAGACAACGGGATACAAAATCAGCAACATCACTCTTAAAACCTGTCCCCCAGTAATGCTGCTTCAAGGCATAATGCATCTTCCTCACTCCAGGATGAACACTGTGTCTACTACAGTGCGCTTCTCTCAAGATCTCCTCCTTCAAATCTATCAGATTTGGCACAACCAACCTGCCAAAAAACCTCAAACAACCATCAGACGAGACAAAATAATCCTCTAACTGTCCAGCTCTCACCTTCAGCTTCAACTCATGGATAGATTTATCAGTCCTCTGAGCTTCTTTAATACTAGCAACAATCTGTGGCTCAACTTGGAAAGAAGACACCACAACATAATCCTCACCTGGGTAAAACCTCCAACCAGTATTGCTTAGATGCTCATGGACCTTCGAAATCTGCAACGAAGCCAGCTTTGCCACTTGAGCCTTTCTGCTCAATGCATCAGCAACTACATTTACTTTCCCAGGCTGATATTTGATCTCACAATCAAAATCCTTAAACATCGTAGATAGATACTGAAGGCTCTTGTGGTATGAATACACCACAAACTGCTCGCCATACAGATAGTGGCGCCTAATCTTCAAGGCAAAAACCACTGCTGCCAACTCCAAATCATGAACTGGGTAAAGAGTCTCATGCGGTTTCAAATGACGAGAAGCATACGCAATGACTCGACCCTTCTGCATCAACACGCAACCCAATCCATTCAAGGAAGCATCTGCACAAACCACAAAACCACCCGAACCAAACGATAAAGCTAACACAGGCGCAGAAGTTAGTTTCTCTTTGAGAAAAGTCTTAGAGTACACCAAAATGTCATCGATAAACACAATCACAAACTGATCGATGAACTCTGTAAAGACTCGGTTCATCGAGTCCATGAAAACTGCGGGGGCATTCTTCAAACAAAACGGCATAACTAAAAACTCATAATGCCCGTACCTCGTACGAAATGCAGTCTTCACAACATCTTGCTCACGAATTTGAAACTGATGGCACCCCGAATGCAAATCGATCTTAGAAAACACATCCGAACCCTGAAGCTGATCAAACAAGTCATTGATCCTCGGCAAAGGGTAATTAGTCTTAACTATCGGCTTATTCAACTGTCTAAAGTCGATACACATCCTCATCGACCCATCCTTCTTCACAAACAAGATAGGCGCTCCCCAAGGTGACATACTCGGTCTGATGAAACTCTTCTCCAGCAAATAACTAAGCTGAACCTTAAGCTCCCTCAACTCAGCAGGCGCTAAACGATACGAAGCACGTGAGATCGGAGCTGTACAAGGTACCAACTCAATGATGAAATCTATCTCCCTCTTCGGAGGAAAACCAGGAATCTCCTCCTTAAACACATCGGGGAAATGGCGAACAACGTGAACGTCGCTAATCTCTACACAGAGTGCAGACGACGCATCCAAAGAATAGATCATAAATCCAGCATTCTCTAATGAAAACAGGCTAAACAACTCCATCACAGATACTAAAGGAATCTTTGACTGGGAATCATGGCCTTAGAAATTCCATTTTTCGCCAGACTGAGGCCTAAATCGTACAACGCCATGGAAACAATCCACCGTGTCCCTATAACCAGGCAACACATCCATTCCCACTATGCAATCGAAATCCCACATCACAAGCCTAATCAGGTTGGCTAATAACACATTCTCACCAAACCTAAGAATGCCATTCAACATAACCTCCTGGGAGTACAGGCTCGCACTGGCAGGAGTCGCTACAGACACAACATCACACAAAGATGTGGTATGAAAACCATGCTCAACCACAAATGCATCAGCAATAAAAGAATGTGATGCTCCTGTATCA
>KV018095.1:52371-102079 GCA_001598015.1 Dorcoceras hygrometricum | reverse complement strand
GCTCAAATCTGTTAAAGCATCTCATAACTTAGCTCAAATCTGAACTTATACACCTTACTGCCTACGGTCAGAACTAATATCTGGTTCTAACTATCAACGTAGGTTCTATCAACTAGAACTAAGCTCAGAACAGTAAGGAAACACTTACCTAGAAGCTCAAATGAGCTAAAGAACTCTCGGGTCAGCTGTCGCAGAAATTCACGAATACTGAAATTCCTTCGTGCTCCTCCTACGTGTCGACTCATGTCGCCTAACTGGTAACAATCGAAAGGGCTAAGGGAGACGAGTTCACAGCCACCCACCTTGCTCCTAACTATGGCGGAAATCGACGGTAAATTGGAGAAATAGTGTTCGGTGAACAGTAACTATCGAGGTTTACACTGGGGAAGATGATAAGGTATGTCGGTTTTGAAAATACGCTAAGTGTTGATCAGCTCTTGCATTTAAATCTTCGAGTCAAAGCCTACAGTGAAAGTCAACACCGACACAAACAGATTTCTACATCAGATCTTAGCACTAAGGCACAAGTCCTCAAATCTTATCCCAGCGTTAACTCAAATCTGAGTTCTCAACGCTAACGCTAAACACAAGAGTAACTAATCAAAACGACAACGTACCAAGGTTCCTGCTCGCACAAGCAAAACGACGTCGCACTGACTCACGTATGAAACAGATCTCAGCACTCACTGCTGCTCACGCTCATCCAGATCTGAATAACGCTCACAACAACGGTCAACTCAGAAACGTGGACCAACACGTGGCACCTTCTGCGCCAACTCTCACATCTGCGTTCGCTCGCTACACAGTACCGTTGACCAGCGTTGACATATGGTCACGCCACTGAATAGATTTCACCTGTTGGGGATCCGGATCACGCCCCCCGGCTAGGCAGCGGAATAATAGAAAATAGATGCCGGGAGACGATCAATACGATAAAACAATTAAAAATTAATGTCATTCATAGGGTGTTCAAAACACTACCTTGCTGGCACTTGTGCCTGGCTCCAACCGTAGTTACAATAACGTCGGCTCTTCACGGTAGATTGCGGTAGATATCGCCAATCAGGTCCACGACTGGAGACTAGGTTCCTTCATCAGCCTGCACTAGAAGAGCTGACGAGATCTGCGCGGACGGGTTCTCCTCGTCAAGTTTGGCCGGAACAAATTCCGGCGAAGAGGCGGCGGCGGCGCGGCGGCGGCTCTTTGAGAGAGAGGAGGGGCGCGCTCACAATCTAGGTTTAGGGTTAAAGTGTTGTTTCAAGTGTTATGTTAAGTCTAGGTTTAAGTCTAATTAAATAGACATAAGTGTTGGACTTGGACCGGCCCAACGGGCCCGGGTCCAACGGATGAACATTCAGTTCATCTCCACCACCGAGACTTCATCGTAACTTCGATCGCCGATCAGATCGGACCGATCGATTCAGTTTCCAAAACTGAACAATATGATCTTAAAAACCATTTTTCAGAACCCCAGTGCAACTGAATAATCTTATTCCTCAACTGCTTCTCCTTCCTATCTAGAATCTAAACTGGATACTCAACATAGCTAAAGGCAAGAATCTAGCTCAACTTCATCAGTCCTCAACACATGGGACGGATCTGGCTCGTATTTTCTCAACATTGACACATGAAAAAAATCATGTATCGCTGCTAATTCATCAGACTACTTCAATATATAAGCCAACTGTCCAATCCTTAAATCTGAACCTCATAACACTCGATCACCAAACTTCAAATTCCAGAGGTAGGCGTCTTCTGTTAGCATAGCTAGCGAAGCGATCTTGGGCAGCCTTCATTCTGCTTCAAATTAACGAAACCTGATCTCTCATATGCTGCACAAACTCAATGGTCGAAAGCTTTTCTCACCAACTTCTTCCCAACAGCTAGGAGATCTACACTTGCGACCATACAACACTTCAAATGGAGCCATCCCGATAGTCACTTGGTAGTTTTTGTTATAAGAAAACTCAACCAAGGATAAAGAATCCTGCCAGCCACCATTGAAATCCATCACAATTGCTCGCAGCATATCTTCTAAAGTCTGAATGGTTCTCTCAGATTGGCCATCTGTCTAGGGATGATAAGTAGTGCTCATTGCCAACCTCAAACCCATAGCTGCTTGAAAACTCTTCCAGAATCTAGACGTGAATCTTGGATCTCTGTCAGACACTACCGAAATAGGCACTCCATGCAATCTAACCACATGATCGATGTACAATCTCGCCATCTTCTTCATCGAACACCTCACATCATAGGGAATTAAATGGGCTGACTTCGAGAGTCTATCAATCACCATCCAAATCTCATCGCATCCCCTACTCGTCGAGATAAATGGGTCACAAAGTCCATGGCGATGTGCTCCCAATTCCATTGAGGCACTTCTAAACTTTTCAACAATCCACCAGGTCTCGTCCTTTCGGCCTTGACATTCTGACAGTTCAAACATCTAGCAACAAAACCAGAAATGTCGCTCTTCATGCCTTCCCACCAATAATGAGACTTCAAAGCATGGTACATCTTTATGTCGCTCGGATGCACACTGTACCTACTACAATGCGCTTCATTCAGAATAGTCTCTTTCAAATCAATCAGGTTCGAAACCACCAGTCTTCATCGAAATCTCAGACACCCATCAGAAGCAATCGTAAAATCTTTAGAATGACCATCCTGGGCCTTAATCTTCATCTCATGAATGTATGGATCAGTCCTCTGTGCTTCTCTGATGTCAATCACAATCTGTGGTTCAATCTGAATCGAAGAAACTATGAAATACTGCTCACTCGGTTGAAACCGTCAAACAGAAGTACCCAACTGCTCGTGGACTCTCGAGATACTCAAAGATGTTAGAATCGCAGGCTGGGCTTTCCTACTCAAAGCGTCGACTACTAAGTTCATCCGCCCAGTCTGATACTGAATCTCACAATCGAAATCCTTGAGCAACTCCATCCAACGACGATGTCTCATATTCAGATCTGACTGAGTGAAAATATACTTCAAACCCTTGTGGTTGGTGTAAACCACAAACTCCTCACCATACAAATAGTGACGCCAAATCTTCAAGGCAAATACAATCGCTGCCAATTTCAAGTCATGAACAGGGTACCTCGTCTCATGGGGCTTCAACTGTCGAGACGCATACGCAATCACGTACCCGTTCTGCATCAGAAAACATCCTAAACCACTCAGATATGCATCAGAGCAAACAACAAAATCTCCATATCCAGATGGCAAAGCCAACACAGGAGCAGTAGTCAAATTCTCCTTAAGTGTTTGGAAACTCGACTCGCACTCATCAGTCCAAACAAACTTCCTATCTTTCTGAGTCAATTGCGTCATCGGCCTGGCTATCGAAGAGAACTTCTCAATGAAACGCCTATAATAGCCAGCCAATCCTAGGAAACTACGAATCTCAGAAACATTCATAGGTCTATCCCAATTAACAACTGCTTCAACCTTACTCGGATCCTTAGAAATCCCTTGCGCAGAGATGACGTGACCCAAAAAGATTACTCAGTCCAGCCAAAATTCACACTTGCTGAACTTGGCATACAACTGCGAGTCTCTCAACTTCTGCAATACCAATCTCAGGTGCTCCTTATGCTCTCTGAAACTCCTCGAATACACCAAGATGTCATCTATGAAGACAATCACGAATCGATCGATATACTCGCTGAAGACGGGATTCATCAAATCCATGAAAACAGCAGGGGCATTCGTCAACCCAAACGGCATCACAAGAAACTCATAATGCTCATATCTTGTCCAAAAAGCTTTCTTCGCTACATCAGCATCTCTAATTCGCAATTGATGATTCTAGAGCTCAAGTCAATCTTCGAGTATACGGCCGATCGTTGATTTATTCAACGGCCGGAAATCAACGCACATCCTCATAGACCCATCTTTCTTCTTCACAAACAAAATCGGAGCTCCCCAAGGTGACATACTTGGTCGGATGAAGCCTTTCTCAAGAAGATCTCTCAACTGATCCTTGAGTTCCTTCAACTCAGCTGGTGCCAATCGATACGGAGCTCTAGAAATCGGGGTTGTCCCTGGCACCAACTCTACTAAAATCGATCTCACGCCTCGGAGGGAATCCAAGAATCTCGTCTGGAAACACGTCTGGAAACTCTCAGACAATCGGGATATCGCTCAACTCCAAACGCGACTCTTGGGAAACATCGAGCGTATAGATCATGAATCCAGCGTTACCCAGCGATAATAGACTAAACATATCCATGGTGGAAACCAGTGGAATCTTCAACCACGAGTCAGCACCGTAGAGATCCCACTTCTCTCCCGTCTCGGGGCGAAATCTCACCACACCATGGAAACAATCAACAGTAGCCTTATAGCTGGACAGTACATCCATTCCCAAGATGCAATCAAAATCCCTCATCTCCAGCGATATCAAATTTGCCACTATCACATTCTGATCAAACCGAATCACACAATCCACCACAATCTCACGAGAAAACAACCACACACCAGCAGGAGTGGACACAAATACAAGATCACACAGTGGGGTAACTCTCAACCCACACTCATACACAAACCATGCAGAAACAAAGGAGTGTGATGCTCCAGTATCAATTAAAATCTCGCAGGAAAATCAAATATAGAGCATGTACCTGCGATAACTCCACCAGGTATCTCATCAGCCTGCTCCCTCGACAAAGCATTCACCTGAGCCTGTTGCAGTCCCGGAAACTATGGTCTCGAAGGTCCTCCAAACCTAGATTGCTCACGGGGTTGGAATCCAGATCGTTGGGTCGGGGCAGGAGGTTGCGGCCTCTGCGAAGAACCACCAGCCGAACCTTGCTGCGAATGAAACGAAGACTGTCCCCTCAACAAAGGACACACTCTCAGAAAGTGTCCAGGTTGCCCACAGTTGTGGTAAGTCCCCTGAACTCCACGGCACTGCGAAGTCATGTGCTTACCACCGCACTGTCCACAAGATACTCCTCCTGATCCACTACCACCAGAGCTCACAGAACCAGAGGAACTCGAGTTCGAATTCTTGTTAAACTGCTTCCCATGAGGCCTGAACCTTTGACGGTTTGATTGCTCTGAAGTCTGAGGAGACTGAGAAGAATACGTACCTTCAGGCGCAGGAAGGTAACCTCGTTCAAATGTCATCGGAACCTGCGTCGGCGCCAGCAAACTCTCCTCAATATCAACTGCTCGATTCACAGCCTCAGCATACGTTGATGGGGCACCAGCCAACACCAACTGAAACAACTCCGACCTCAATCCCTTAATGAACTTGTTCCTATTCGTTCGCTCCTGGCTAGCAACATGAGGGACATAAGCCAGAAGAGAAGAAAACTGCCTGGCGTACTCAGCAACCTTCAAATTCCCTTGCTTCAGATTGTTGAACTCCCTCTCTCGATTATTGAAGTACGATTCTGGGGTATAATCCTGTCGAAATGCGGCACAGAAGCTCTCCCAAGAAACTAGAACTCCGGTCTCTCTCATCACTCTGGAAGTACCTTTCCACCAACGTTGAGCATGCTCCCTCAACTGCAAAACGGCCAACTTCAATCTCCGCTCTGAGGTGTACTCCAAAGTAACAAACAAATCCTCCATGTGTTCCAACCAGCCTTCAGCCGAAAGACCACCCTCGGCGCCAGTGAACATATGGGGATTCGTTCTCTGAAATCGGGCCAAGACTAACTCCATCTCTCCTATCTGTCTCGTCACATCCTCTACCTCTGCCTGTCTCTATCTACGACGCAAAGGTATCTCCTGCTGAACGTCCTCGTCGCTCTCCGAGGCCCTAGACTCTTCAGCGGTACGTCTACCTACCTCTACCTCTCCTCGATGGCAACAAATCTCAAGGTAAGACTAACAGCAGGTAATCACAGAGACAGATATCATATCACACAAGTCACAGAGTCAAGCAAGAAATCAAATCAAACGCTGTGCCTAGACTCGAGTGTGATCAAAAGAAAACGAGCTTATCCCAGTTTAAGCTCTGGTACCAAAAATGTCAGGCCCGTGCTAATTGACAAAGATTAAAGCACAATTAAGCACATAGTCGCGGAAGCATAAAAACAGGCTTAAAAATTTTTCGAAATACATGGGCCTGAACTCAAAATCTTCATTCAAAATAATACATACTCAAAATAGGATTTACTCAAATCCAACAACAAACAGGTAATCAATCAAACTTTAATAACAGATCCCCAAAATACATAAAAACTCAGGGCATTCCCTGGTTCAATACATAATATAAATACACTGGGACTCAACCAAATGGGGATCTACTAGTTGAAGCTCTACTCTGCCCAGCCGGATTACCTGTGGCTCCTGCAATGGGTAACATAGACCCAAGAACACAAAAGCAGGAAAAGAAATACGAGGTAAAACCTCAGTACATGCATGAATGCCATGAAATTCAAATCTGATTTCAACATGCACAATTTACGTAAAACAGAACATATAATTCAAGCAATGAGCCAAACCTGTTTCATGTAAAACACATAATACACATAACACCATTCATGCTCCAAAGTACTACACGCTTATTTCAAAGCTGTAATCAGAAGCTCAATTCGTACCTCTGATCTTAGTTACTACCTCAACAGATCTCACCTGGGTACGGCAACCTCAGCCTGCTCAAACCTGCTTCCTCACTGGTCTCGACAAACATAGCAGGAACTGTCTGGGAGCTCAAATCTGTTAAAGCATCTAATAACTTAGCTCAAATCTGAACTTCTACACCTTACTGCCTACGGTCATAACTCATATCTGGTTCTAACTATCAACGCAGGTTCTATAAACTAGAACTAAGCTCAAAACAGTAAGGAAACACTTACCCAGAATCTCAAACGAGCTAAAGAACTTTCGGGTCAGCTATCGCAGAAATTCACGAATACTGAAATTCCTTCGTGCTCCTACTACGCGTCGACTCAGGTCGCCTAACTGGTAACAATCGAAAGGGCTAAGGGAGACGAGTACAGCGCCACCCACCTTGCTCCAAACTACGGCGGAAATCGACGGTAAATCGGCGAAATAGTGTTCGATGAACAGTAACTATCTAGGGGTTCACTGGGGAAGACGATAAGAAATGTCGGGTTCGAAAATACGCTAAGTGTTGATCAGCTCTTGCATTTAAATATTCGAGTCAAAGCCTATAGTGAAAGTCAACACCGACACAAATAGATTTCTACATCAGATCTTAGCACTAAGGCACAAGTCCTCAAATCTTATCCCAGCGTTAACTCAAATCTGAGTTCTCAACGCTAACGCTAAACACAAGCGTAACTAATCAAAACTACGACGTACCAAGGTTCCTGCTCGCACAAGCAAAACAACGTCGCACTACCTCACGTATGAAACAGATCTCAGCACTCACTGCTGCTCACGCTCATCCAGATCTGAATAACGCTCACAACAACGGTCAATCAGCAACGTTGACCAACACGTGGCACCTTCTGCACCAACTCTCACATCTGCGTTCGGTCGCTACACAGTATCGTTGACACGCGTTGACATCTGGTCACGCCACTGAACAGATTTCACCCACTAGCGAGACATCTGAAATAACAAAACGATGACGCATCACTTCTCGCGCCATACCCGACTACTCAGATGTCACTCGTTAACACCTCAACTGAGTATTCACATCTGAATACTTACTGGAATCATATCTCTATCGAAAGACTCAATGAATCAACTCCAAATGCAACACAGATTTCTCCCGATAGTGTCTAGCGACTAGAATCTGAACAACTCTAAACCAAATCTGAAATTCGAAAATCCATAACTCTCATGACTAATCCCAAACCAAATCTGATTACCCGATTAATCACAAATTTTCGAATCTCAATCCTCACAGCTATACCATATTTGACTCCTCTACACTACACCAACTTGATACCGCTAAATGATTCGCACAGAAGTCAAACAGATTTGAGCATCTTCGTACCGTTCATCTCTTGTTCCCAACAGATCTCTCCACATCGTGATCACACTACTCCGCTACTGCCTACCAGCGTCAAAGTTGATATCGTTAAACGACGTTGCACAACGTTCACCATAGAGTCATTAAAACAACGTCGCATCACAACCCAGATCCGCATGACCGGATCTCACACAATCAGATCTTACCTCAGCCGGTACCTATGAACCACACCGGTTTACATTAAAACCACAAACCGGGCCGGTCCACACAGTACTAACAATTTGTGCTCCTCAAAGCTGGTTTCTCCAAATGACGTCGCTTCAGCACCCGCTTTGAATATCCAACTTAGCGTACCCAGATGGCTTGCGATGACAATACAAATGATCGAACCAGATCTGACTGTTCTATGAAAACCAAAACAAAATCTGAATCCACGCACAACCCGCTTAAGTTCAGGAGCTAGGGTTATGTGTAATGATACACGTGATTAAGCCCTAATACAATATTAACATATAATATGTATACATGGGCTTGAACCGGCCCATTGGACTTGGGTCAGGCCCAAGTCCATATATGAACATTCGGTTCATTTAAATCACCACGGTTTCATCATAACTCCGATCGACGATCAGATCGGACCGATCGACTCAGTTTCCAAAACTGAATGTTATGACGTGAAAAACAATTTTTCAGATACCTAGTCCAAAATGACAGTTTTGCCCCTCAACAGCGGGAAATCGCAATTTGTCCCCTGTTGACTTTTAGGATGTCGCACTCCCTAAAATCCTCTTCCTATGCTCAACACATTGAGCTCAGTTTCCGTGCGGGAATCATTAGTCCAATACTTGTGTGACCCTCAATGGTTCAGGGATACAGCTAGCCGTGGACCCGCAACCATTGCGGCTCCGAAATCATGATTTCAAACTTGCCCATCGGATCATGGTAAAGCGCCTAGAAACATCGCGCCATGATCCCCTAGGTATCACTGATAGTGCCTGCAAGAACCAGTTGGTCGTGGTTAGCGTACAGTACAATCCTTTCAACACATATATCCCGATCAGATCAACGACCATTGGTAAATCGAGAGTCGCTAGAGATCCGATAGCTATGTATACATCTTGGAGATCGAATAGTGACATCGCGAGTGTTACTAGGTAAACTCATTTACCTAAAACACTTCTATTACTCTGGCCAGAGATTCATACACTATTATCCCCTCAGATAGCATAGGATATCCACGCATGAGAGCGAGCGGTGAATCCTCGACAACGAATCATCGACTCCTACATGCATCGGGACCTCACCCAATCCCGCCGCCTAATGACCCCAAGTGAGTCGGCAAACGGGTCAAAGTGAGACGCCTATCATGTAGAGTCATAATGACGTTTCGAGTCGTGAGGACTAATCAGTACAACCAAGACCTCGGACTTATCCACTCGACAAATGGTAACCACTTGGAAAGTCCGAACGAGGGTAGTTCGATAGATCACCAGGTCACTATCCATCTGCATGCTCAGAACATCACAATGTTCCCTACCAATGAAACATGGTACTTTGCATCGCAGATGCTAGTCTCAAGCTCGGGCGGCCTTATCCTCATTTTGACGGTCCAATCGACTAGGAACAAGTTCAGAATACACAGTGACTATTAGATGTGTTTCATGATAGCCGTCATACCCACTATCACATCTAATCATACACTATGGTGCATTCTAGGTCTTTATCCTACACAATTGTTAACATCATAATCATAATTAAAATAAAGAACGCCATAAACAAAATGCGAATATCATATATAAAGATCGTTTCATACAAGAGTCTATAAAACTCACACGCCACAAGTTGGCTAGTTGGGCATCTACTCTAACAATCTCCCACTTGCCCTATAGCCAACTACTCATCAGACGCAGTCCCATTGTTTCGTGATGTTTTTCAAACAACGGTCCTGGCAAGGGCTTTGTAATTGGATCAGCAACGTTGTCCGCAGAGGCGACTCTCTCAACTGCTATGTCACCTCTAGCCACAATATCCCGGATTATGGTATTTCCTCAGTATATGTTTGGATCTTTGGTGAGACCTAGGCACCTTTGCTTGCGCAACGGCACCCGTGTTGTCGCAGTACACCGGGACTGGACCAACTCCATCAGGAATGACGCCCAACTCTTGGACAAAATTCCTTATCCAAACCGCCTCCTTAGCAGCAGCTGATGCTGCGATGTACTCAGTCTCAGTGGTTGAATCCGCGATGGTCTCTTTCTTGGAACTCTTCCAAGAGACAGCACCACCATTGAGCATGAATACAAATCCAGAGGTAGACTTCGAATCATCCACGTCATCAAGGGTGGCTGCCAGCTGTTCATGTTGAAGTTGACCACAAAGGGGCCAAATGCAGCGGGTAGTGAGAGGAGAAGTACATCCACAGACAGCTCGTGTGGAAGTATGATATCAAGGCCCGACAGCTTTTCAACGAGCCCAATCATACGAACCCCATGCTCGCGGACCGAAGTCACATCGCGCATATGGCTCGTCATCAGCTCCTTGACAGCCGTGAACCTCTCATGTCGAGAGTTCTCCCTATACAGTTCTTTGAGATGAAAAAGTATGTCAGCAGCATACTTTTTCTTCTCAAAGCGCCGTTGCATTTCATTGGACATCGATGCCATCACATAGAATCGAGCTTTAACCTCATCGTCCCACCATTGTTTAAGCGTAACCAGCTCCTCAGGGCTGATATCGGCAGGGGCTTCCTTCGGAGGGCACTTCTCTATCGTATAAAGAAGTTTCTCCGAAGCCAACACAAGGTTGAGGTTGCGGAGCCAGTCTTGGTAGTTCAGACCGGTGAACTTGTTGCTATCAAGTATAGCTGCGAGCGGGTTTTTCATCGAAACCATTATATAAGCAGTAATACTGAAAGAAAACAGACAATCATCACTAACTATATATAAAATAATCGCTAAGACATAAAACAAGGTCGTTAAGTTTTATGAATTACCCTCCCACTATTTTAACGATTTCACCACCCTCTAATGAAATCGAGAAAGCAAGTTTCTTTATTGGGTACACGGAGCCCAATCAAGCGATCATGGATCCGAATAATATCAGCCATCCATGACCGCCAAAAGGTAGTTTCCGATTGCAACCGGTGCAACCTCCATGTATTCACCTCACGTCCAGTAAGGGCCCAATAATATGACACCGTTTACTATCACGTGTCAAGATGATCCATCAATGTTGAGTCGTGAAGGACGGTCCCCTTAACGTCCCCAATAATATGAGCCAACGTTAAAGGGAGTTCCAACCGACTCACAACAATTTTTAATGGCGTGGACAGCTTTCCGGCATACATAACCCCCTCAATAATATGAGTCGGGTCATGTATACGGGTAGCATCGGCGTACACCCATTGTTGATGGAAGGTAGGGAGATTTAAACAATTTTAAATTCCCTTAGGTTTATCGAATAAACTTTTATCTTGATATAAGTTTTAAATCATATTTAAAACGAGGGATTTTATTTGTGAAAATTTGGTCTCATGCAGTATATTTTAAATCATATTTAAAAAAATGCGGATTCAACTAACTATATATCACATATATAAACATTGGGATGATCGATCGCGAGAGCTATGCGGTCCGTGGTTGGTCTTCGGATGTCCTCTCACTAAATCTAGTAATTTACATTTAAATATACCATGACATATAAGGGATACAGTTTTTCAACGGGGTGGAAACGGGCCACAAACAGGCCCACTTAAATGATAATCAATAATATTTACAAATCGAAAACATAAAAACCTATCGCATACACCTAACACATTGGGCACGGATCTCGATCATCCCAATCATGCAATCAATCTAATTAATATGCATAAATTAAATAATCCAATTATTTATCGCAAAATCATATTTTAATCATAAAATAGCATTTTATAATAAAATCGTATTTTGTCGATAAAATCAAATGTTAATCAACAAAATCATATTTCATTATAAAATCATATTTTACAATTGAAATCGCATTTTGCTATTTTTAATTGCATCATATTGGGTTTAATACAATTTTAGGCCAAAAAATCTCAAAATTTCAAAATTGACCAAAATCGGCCCGATATCGAATATCGGCCCGAAAACTTCATGGGCTGCCCGGGACAGGCCCGAACAAAACCTAGAAGTAAAATTCAGCCGTCGCAACGATGCCGGAGATTCGCCGGACGGCGGTCGCACGGCGGCGGCCGCTGCCAATGGCCGCACGCTACCGCGCCAAGCGCGGCGTCTTCCATCGCCATCGTGCGCCATCGCACGGAGCACAGCCCCGACCAGCGCGCAACAATTTGTGCACGGGCTGTCGGCCAGTGAGCAACAACCGTGCGGCCAGCGCGCGATCTCAGGCCGACCATCGCGCGGCGTGAACGGCCGCTATGCGCGGCAGGTGCGCACATCTCGGCCGCTGTCCAGCATCTTCGTCGCGCAACCAAGCGATGAGCATCGACCAGCCTTGGCGCAACAATTGCGCAAAGCTTCTGGCCCATTGGCCGGCCAGCGCGCGGCCATTATGCGCGACTATCGCACGGCCGTGCACGCTATTGCGCGCTCACGTTGGCGCCGCCGCACGCGGCGGCGCATGCTGCCCGAAATTTTTTTTGTTTCAATCGATTCAAAATTCAAGATTCAGATGCAATATGGCAGTATTGTATTGAAGGATCCGAGCCATAGCTCTGATACCACTGTTGGGGAACCGTGATGGATCCGGATCCCGTCTCCCGGTGAGGCAGCGGAAGAATAAAATTAGGCCGGGAAACGTTCAATACAATTCAAAACGACTGCAAACTATGAACCATTCATAGGGCGTTTAGTCAATTACCTTGCTGGAGACTTGCGCCTGGCTCCAACCGGAATTACAAGAAGACCGGCTCTTCACGGTAGACGACTGTAGATTCGTCAATCAGGTCCACGACCGGAAGGGAGACTCCTTCGTCAGCCTTCACTAGAAGGCCTGACGAGATCAGCACGGACGGATTCTCCTCGAAAGGTTGGTCGGAGCAACTCCGACGAGGGGCGGCGGCGCCGCGTGGCGGGCACGGCGGCGGCGGCGTAGAGAGGAGGGAGAGGCGGCCGAGAGCTTTAGGTTTAGGGTTAATTGGGATGTCTTACAATGATCAAAGCCCTAAGTCAACTTAATTAAATTAAGTTTCTAGATGGGCTTGAACCGGCCCAATGGACTTGGGTCATACCCAGGTCCATGTGAACATTCGGTTCGTTTAATTCATTACGGTTTCATCAAAACTCCGATATACGATCAGATCGGACCGATCGATTCAGTTTCCAAAACTGAATATTATGATCTGAAAAACCATTTTTCAGAACCCCAGTGCAAAATGACCGTTTTGCTCCTCAACAGCGGGAAATCACGATTTGACCCCTGTTGACTTTTAGGAAGTCGCACTTCCAAAATCCCCTTCCTATGCTCAACACATTGAGCTCAGTATCCGTGCGGGAATCTCGAATCCAGTACTTGTGTGACCCTCAATGGTTCAGGGATACAGCTAGCCGTGGGCCCACAACCATTGTGGCTCCGGAATCACAATTCTGGACTTGCCCATCGGATCATGGTAAGAGCGTCTAGCAACATCGCCCCATGATCCCCTAGGTATCACTGATAGTACCTGCAAGAACCAGTTGGTCGTGGTTAGCGTACAGTACGGTCCTTTCAATCCATATATCCCGATCAGATCAACGACCGTTGGTAAATCGAGAGTCGCTAAAGATCCGATAGCTATGCATACATCTTGGAGATCGAATAGTGACATCGCGAGTATAACTAGGTAAACCCATTTACCTAAAACACTTATAGTACTCTGGCCAGAGATTTATACACTATTATCCCCTCAGAAAGCATAGGATATCCACGCATGTCTGCGAGCGGTGAATCCTCGACAACGATGCATCGACTCCTACATGCATCGATGTCTCACCCAATCCCGCCGCCTAATGACCCCAAGTGAGTTGGCAAACGGGTCAAAGTGAGACGCCTATCATGTAGAGTCTCAATGACGTTTTGAGTCGTGAGGACTAACCAGTACAACCAAGACCTCAGACTTATCCACTCGACAAATGGTAACCAGTTAGAAAGTCCAAACGAGGGTAGTATCTAACATACACTATAGTGCATTCTAGGTCTTTACTCAACGCAATTGTTAATCATCATACAACACAATGAAAGTAAAGAACGCCATAAATAAATGCAAATATCATATATAAAGATCGTTTCATACAAGAGTCTATGAACCCACACGTCACAAGTTGGCTAGTTGGGCATCTACTCTAACACGCAGATGGTTTTGAGAAGATTTTTTCAGTTTTTAACGTTCAGATATTATATTTCAGTTCTCATTCTTAGCCAATTTCTTCATTGATTTATAAAAAATAAATTTGGTTGTTCTCAATAAAGCTGCTAAGTTATGTCATCACCAAAAAGGGGGAAATAGCTGAGACTAATTGGTGATAAAAAATACAAGAACTCGAATAGATCAGAAAAGATCACAACAGAACTAGAGCTTAAGCAGATTATATTAGAGCATCGCAGATCAGATTAGAGCGGCACAGATCAGCTTAGAGGGTCCCTGATCAAATTAGAGCATTGTCGATTAGCTCAGAGCAAGCCAATCATCTCAGAGTAAGTGCTCAGATTAGAGTGACGTTGATCAGATCAAATTGGAGATTCATAATCAGACCAGAGGAAAAAAAGCGAAACAGAACAGATCAAAGCTTAAGTGAATGAATCAGATTAGAGCAGATTAAGATCAGAGCTTCATTGATAGATCAACTTGAAGTAGGTTATGGAAAGAGAACAGATCAAAGAAACTACAGCTTAGAGAACAGCTCAGACCAAACGATCAGTTTTCAGCTTAGAGCGTATAAGTTTTTAGATCAAAAGTGTGAAGAACTCAGTTTTCAAGCTCAGTGTTTAAATGGTCAGTGTTCAGATGAATCAAATCAGATTAGAGGAACGTTTCAAGATTATCTTGAAATTAACTACTTGGGAAAGATTCAGCTCTAGATCAGATCGCAGGAACATATTTCAGATCTCACGTACAGCGAACAGCTCAGCGCTTACAAAGCATTCAGATTAGAGAAAATTTTGCATGGATCGGGATTTCAGCTTAGCAAAGACGTATCTCAAATGAGATCAGAGCAAATCAAGTGCTTCATCACTGGCTAAATTACCAGACGCTATTATTGTACCTAACGGTAACCTTCCGATGCTTCCGATATGAATAATGGAAAGTCTTTCAAATTTGGAAAGAAGATCAATTATCCAGAAGATCAAATCAATCAAAGGATCGATACATCAGATGAGCTATAAGTAAAGAAATCAACTACACAGAAAGAAACCAAAAGCTCTGTATCTGTGTGCTTCTGCTTACTGAAAGCTTGAGATATCATATCACGCACCAAAAACATTACTGTTCATTCATAAACCTCACCTAAAATTTGCTCCCAAAAGCTTAAAAGTCATTTTTCTGATATGTTGTACACTCTGTAGCCTTGTTGATTAAAGTTTAAATAAAAAACAGAGTGTGTGAGAGCATGCATATCTTAATAAGCTCAGAGCCGATAACTGTAATAGAATATAAAATTGCGCGTCTGTAATTTGTTGTAGAGTGCTAGGAGTTCTCTCAGTTGCGGCTGTTGGTATTGGCTTATCGCAGGGGCTGTAATAATCAAATTCTTCTTGTGGAATCCTTCCTGAACAAGGAAGAAGAGGAGATATAGGAGTTTCAGCTTCGAACTTCCATAAACAAACTCTCGTTCCTTTATCTTTTACTGCTGGTTTTTATTCTGTTCACTGTTCAATCGAGTTCATTTCTCACAAATTTTTGTTACTCAAGAGAATAGATCACGCCGATATCCTTCGAGCTGGTAACTCATCTTAGAGTTAAGTCAAAGGCTTGTAAATTATTTTAAAAGGGTTTTCGAGAAAAATTGTGAAGGATTTCATTCACCCCCCTAAACTCTCGAGCTATTTTTTAATACTCTTTTCGATCCCAACACTATTGGTGGGAAGCCATGAAGAATGATATTTAAAGAATTGTGGCTCAATGTTTGAACTGCCAGCGGGTCAAGACGGAGAGGATGAGACATGAAAAATATGCTTCAGAGTTTAGAGATGCCCCAATGAAATCGGGAGCACATCGAGATGGATTTTGTGACTCATCTACCTTGTTCTAACAGGGGATGTGATGCTTTTGGGTGGTGGTTGATAGACTGTCTAAGTCAGCCCACTTCATTCCCTACAATATGACGTGTTCCATGAGAAAGATGGCGAAAATGTACATTGACCATGTGGTGAGGTTGCATGGTGTGCCGATTTAGATAGTGTCTGCCAGGGATCATATGTTTACTTCTGGGTTTTGGAAGATCTTTCACAGCTATGGGGTCGAGGTTGGCTATGAGTACCACGTATCACCCCTAGGCATATGGGCAATCTGAGAGGACCATACAGACTTTGGAGGATATGCTGCGAGCCATAGTGATGGATTTCAGAGGAGGTTGGCAAGATTCAGTGTACCTGGTAGATGTTTCATATAATAATAGCTACCAAGTGACTATCGGATGTCAGCATTCGAGACTTTGTATGGTAGGAAGTGCAGATCACCTATATGTTGGGAAGAAACTGGAGAGAGGCAGCCATCTACACCTGAGTTTATGCAGCATATGAAGGACCAAATTGATCTAATTCAGAGTAGAATGAAGGCTGCACAAGATCTTCAAGCCAGTTATGCTAATAAAAGGCGTAGGAATTTGGAGTTTCAGGATGGGGATCGAGTATTTTTGCAAGTTTCTCCTTTCAAGAGCGTGATGAAATTCGGGCTCTAGGGAAAGTTGGCTTCTTGATTCATTGGACTGTACGAAATTTTTGAGAGGATTGGATTGTTTGTGCATCCTTTGCTCTTACCGTCTGAATTGTCAACGGTGCATATGTGTTTCATGTGTCAATGTTGAGGAAATATGAACTCGAATAGACAGTTGTGATGAAATAGCTTAAAAAAGCTAAAGAGTAACGGCTTCTTTTACTTACACATTATTTCCAGAAGAAAGTCCCATTCATGGTGTAGAGACTGGACTTTTTAAATGATAGATTCGAATGTTTGGGGTTCGAATTGGAAAATACGAAAATTTCGATCTTGACATAAAAGGGTACTTCAATATGATTTTTGGGACTAAATTGCAATTGTAGCTAAAGTTTAATTTAATGAACAAGAATTAAATCTGCTCAAAAACTGTGTGGAACATCATATACAAAATATAGCCAATTCCGATCTAATTTCAACAAAACGAAGAATCTGAAATCTGAACAAATACAACAATTATAACTAGAGTTTTGTACATCAAAATCTGAGTAACTAAAGAACGAAGCGGAAACTGTCCTCCGCGATAAACAATCTCCATATCTGATCAGATCCCACCATCCATCTCCTACAAAACATTACCTGCACTCAATGAAAACTAGTGAGCCTAAGAGCTCAGTAGGTAAAATCTGGAATATCGAAACATATAACACATGCAAACGATATCTGTTACTTTACTGGAATCTGAATCTGAATAGCTTAAGAATGAATAAGCTAAATAACATAAACTGTAAAATCTGTATGGAATGAAAGAATAAACATATACGTTCTGAAAATCATTTTCCTTAAGCTTGGTGATTAAAATCACACTGAGCTCTATTCTTTCTTTTCTAGTAATTATGACTTAAGACACCTGTACAGTGGTCTCGGCCGTTTGTACAAACTTTCATCTGATATCAGGACTTTGCGGAATAAATCCCTACTTTTATGTAAAAGGGATTATAGTTTTCTAACCATAATCCTGTCCCTTTCAATTTGAAGGGGCACACTGGTTCGTCAGCTAGGCACGCGCCCTTCCTATGGAGACCATCTGTTGCCTATGTCATAATCTATAAAACTTATCTGTAATGCATTTCTGTAAACATTTCTTTCTGCTCTTTCTTTCTTTAGTAAATCTGTTTTTCTTTTCATTCTGGTACGGTTTACTGGTTTTATACTTCTGATGATGATCTGGACACTTTGAGGATTCTCTGTAATACTTGCGAAGATGAAAACTGAATAAAATCACTCGAATCTGTGTCAGTCCTCGTGCTCTACTCAGAGTTAAACCACGCAAACATAGCGGAAGCATACAAAAAGTGGCTTAAAATTTTCGCTTTAGGCCTGACGGTTTAAAACATATAATTTAAAATACACAATACTCAAAGTAATCTGATTATTTTACAAACACACGATACAACAGTACAACATTTAAACAAACAAAAATACCAGTACTACAACAGATACACAAACCCACAAGCACAGGGCATTCCCCGGCTAACAGTACTAGTACATATAGGCTATATGCTACTGGGACACTCTAACCACCTCCTGGGGCACCTCCCGCTGGTCAAAGCCATGACCAGCAGAGAAACCTGGGAAACCTGAAAACAACACACAGGCAACATACACCAGCCCCAGAGGGACCTCGGGGTCAAACCCCATTACGGAGAGCAGCAATAAACAGCACAAGGAAAGCAACAGATAAATATGCACATGCTATGCAAGGGATCAAGGCTACAACTGAAAGCAGGGAGCCAAAGGATCGCAACAACAGCTCAAGAACAAGATTGATCAAAGGAACAAACAGTTCGTGGCCACGGGTATACTGAGCACATGGGAGCTACCCACTCATCTCCAGTACACCATACCAGATGCTAAACAAACAACTCCAACTGTTGTTGCTCACTCATGAGATGTGGGAGCTACCCACTCCGCTCATAGCAGCTAACAAACCCAGCAGGGAGATTGAGGTACTGGAGTTACCCGCTCGCCTCCAAGGTATACGGGAACTACCCGCTCGTCCTTGAACATAGAATCCTGGTACTCACAATTCAACAGAACAGGCATAGCTAGCAAAACAGGGCTCGACAGCAATATGCATGAATGCAAATGCAACAGCTGATATCAATAACAATGCACAAACGATAACAGCACAGAGCATACACAGCAGGCACATAAAATCCATGCTAAATCCTAAGCTCTAAACAAGCTCACATCCGTACCTCAAATCTTCTGAGCTATAATTACTACAAGCAGATTGCCACAATGACGCAGATCCACCACCTGCTCAACGGCAACACAACAACTGCTCAAAGACCGAAGCACATAAAAGCAACAGCTGTGAGCTACAACTCAACCAGCGCTATCCTACCTCATCAAACACCACAGAAAGCTCTAACAAGCTTAAAGGCAGGAACAGAACTTACCCCAACAAGCTAGGAGCGAAATCCGACGCTTATGCTAACAGACTACACAAGGAAGATGTCTTCGCACACCTCACCAGCTTCAAGAAAACGTTCGAAAACAATATCCAAACGAAGCGTCTCAGCAAGAGGAGTCCAACGCTACCACTCTCGCTCTCGTCGGAGTTGTCTACCGCCGGTAATCGAAGAAGATAAGGTTCGATGAACAGTAGCTAGGGTATCGCGACAGGATTTGGAAATCGGGAAAATATTCTAAGTATGGAAATTGGATAATAAATTCTAAGACCAAGTCCTCTAGTAAAAGCCAAGGCTGCTCACAGCTGCTGGAACAGTATCCACCACACTTAATCTATCACAACTGATATTCCCGCTCGCAAACAGATCTTGCAACAGATCTCTCACTAAGCCAAAACAAATCTCTACTAACTCAAACGACGTCGCAGAGAACTACTGTCGCAACTGGACACGTCACCTGCTACTCACTGCTGAACACTAACCAACATCTATTAGCAACGCTACAACAGATCTCTCAAACAGCCGACGCTAACGCAACTCACAGCTGAGTCTTCTTCGCTAATCCAAAACGTTGTCGTTCCAACTAATCCAAACGACGACGTACTATCACCCGCTACTGAAACATGCTAGAGCACTCGTTACTGCTCAGCGACTGCTGATCTCGCTACTACTGCTGAAACAACCACTCAGAGATAGCTGCTGACGTCACCACTGCTGAACGCCAACATTCAGCGATGACATGCGCTAACTACTGAACAGATTCAGCGCCAAACTCAAACTCTCCAGAACTGTTCCAAGGCTGAAACCAAAACCCGATAGTTTCTTCAAGCTCATCAACGCAAAGCTGATCTCAATAAAACCCAATTAATTAACTCAATTAATCTTATCAGCTTTCGGGTCTCACAATCTGTTCGAATGAATCAATTTAATCTTTCGAATTGAAATGGAATTGAATAAGGAATTCAAATCTGGAATTTCTGTGTCTATAAAATCGGCTTTGAACAACAGAAAGGGGAATCTGAATCGCGCGTAAGTGTGTCATCGAAGAAGGAATAATTCAGATTTGTCCTATGGTCAACTCAGATGTCAACGAAATTAAATTGAGTCATTCAGATGTCAATGGTCAACCGAGTCAACTCAGATATGAAACAGTCAAAACAGCAATATCTGACCCCATTCAGATTTGAAACAAAAATCAGATCCGAATATGAAATATCTTAGAAACAGAACATTGCCTTAAAGATAATATAAAATCCGCTTTGGTTTAAGAACCAGATTTCCGACTTAGTCATTTGAACGAATGTAAACAACGAAAGAAACCTCAGTCTGAAGAAATGGAAAAGATCTTCAAGGAATTTCTGTGAAACAATCGAATAAGCTACTTGTAAGCTACTTTGAATAAATTCTTAGAAAACTCAAGAAATTACTGGACAAACATCATCAAACATTTTCTAAACACTTTTCTGAATCAAAATCACAGTAACCACATACCTTCTTTGTAAAAACAGAGCATAACTTTCTTTTGTTGAAGAACAGCCGTAGAAATTTCTCAACTCTTTAAAATCTCATATAAACATGCAAACAGAACTGAATATATGCTTTCATGAGTGTAGAAAGAAACAGAGTTTACTTGCCTTTAACTATAACACAATTATAGCAACTTATCTGGACAGAATCAACGAACAACCCGATTGCTTTCTTCTAAATGCTTTAAAAACTTTTGCTCAGTTTATTTAACAGAGAGCACCGCTTAAAAATGTCTTGTTTGAGAAATAATGATGCATGATGTGGCTAACACCCTATATGAATTTAAATGCTTACAGAAGAAACACGTTTAAGCAATATGCTAAAATCTTTTTAAAAGTTCTACTCAATTTTAAACCAAAAACATGCAACTAAAATCGAACCTTTTTATTTAAAAATAGAAAGTTTCTCGGTTTATTCAGACCGGCTGGACAGCTTCTGTAATCATGCTTCATATATAAACATCAACTAAGAATAAAGGTTGATAGAAATAGCATTTCAATTTAATCTCTCAATTCTATAAACTTTCTAATATTGGCTTTGAAAATGTGTGGGCGTTACATTCTACCCTCCTTAAAAGAATTTCATCCCTGAAATTACTTACTTAAACAGGTCTGGGTAGCTTCTTTGCATATCTGATTCTACTTGCACGTAGCTTCTCTTTTAGTGTGGTTTGCCCACTGAATTTTGATCATAGTGATAGTCCAATTTACAGAATCTTCTCTGGAACTTCTTCATAAGTCAGATCTGACGATAGCTGAATAGGTTTATGCCTAAGTACATGGGAAGAATTCGCAACATAATTCCTCAGAGCTGATATGTGGAACACATTGTGAACAGTAGACATCTCTGGAGGTAACGCTAGACGATAAGCTAAAGTTCCAATTCTTTCCAGAATCTGAAATGGTCCAATAAATCTAGGACTCAACTTTCCTTTTTGTCCAAATCTCATACCTTTAGAAATAAATGATCTCATACTTCAAAATTCACATCTCGACGATGGCTATATGCATAACTCTTTTGTCTACTCTGTGCCGTCTTCATTCGATCATGAATTCTTTTAATGGCTTCAGCAGTATGTTCTATAATATCAGGTCCTATCTCTGCTCTTTCACCTACTTCATCGCAATGTATCGGTGATCTACATTTCCTGCCATACAGAGCTACGTATGGAGCCATTTCTATTGAAGCTTGGTAACTATTGTTATAGGTGAACTAAACTAAGAGCACAATTTAGAATCCCAGCTGTCTGCAAAGTCATGAACACGCACACAAAGCAAATCCTCCAGTGTCTGAATAACTCTTTCTGATTGTCCATCTGTCTGTGGATGGAACTCTGTAGTGAAGGTTAACTTAATTCCCATGGCTCTATGTAGGCTTTTCCAAAACATCGAGGTAAATCTGGGATCTCGATCTGATACTATAGAACTTGGAATTTCATGGAGTCTTACTATTTCCTTTATATATAAATCAGCATACCTATTTAAATCATACGTCGTCTTAATTGGTAAAAAGTGTGCTGACCTGGTTAATCTATCAATGATAACCCATATAGCATTAAATCCATGGAGTGTCCTGGGTAATCCTACAATGAAATCCATCGCTATATCATCCCACTTCCATACTGGTATAGGGAGAGGCTTTAACATCCCAGCTGGTCTCTGATGCTCTGCTTTAACTTTATGGCATGTTAAACATTCGGAAACGAAACTGGAGATATCTCGTTTCATTCCTGGCCACCAAAACAGATGTTGTAAATCTTTATACTTCTTCTTTCCTCCTGGGTGAATTGAATACGGTGTGTTATGGGCTTCATTCATAATCTCTTTGCACAAATCATATGTGCGCGGTACCCACAACCTATTCTGGTATCTCACAATTCCCCCTTCTGTCGTATAAATATTTCCTCCTCTGTCTTCATCCTGTTTCTTCCACTTCTGGAGTTGATCATCCCTTGCTTGACCATCTCTAATCCGATCTTTCAAAGTAGATTGGATCGTAAGAACTGATAGCTTAGCAGCATTCTCTTTCGTGACTATTCCTAGTTCAAATATTTTGATCTCTCTCACTAATGGAAGCTGAACTGAGATCTGAGCTAACCCACTTTTCTTCTGCTTAACGTATCTGCTACTACGTTGGATTTTCCTGTGTGGCAGCTAATAACACAATCATAATCTTTAACCAGTTCGAGCCATCTTCTTTCTC
Organism: Dorcoceras hygrometricum; assembly: GCA_001598015.1. Classification (NCBI taxonomy): domain Eukaryota; kingdom Viridiplantae; phylum Streptophyta; class Magnoliopsida; order Lamiales; family Gesneriaceae; genus Dorcoceras; species Dorcoceras hygrometricum. Next base: position 79,116 of record KV018095.1, on the reverse strand, counting down.
TCATGTTAAGCTCTTTATGGGTAAAGAAATACTTAAGGCTCTTATGGTCTATGAAGATTTCACATTTCTCTCCATAAAGATATTGTCTCCAAATATTTAATGCAAAAACCACTGCTGCTAATTCTAAGTCATGCGTAGGGTAATTCTTCTCATGAATCTTCAGCTGTCTAGAAGCATAAGCAATCACCCTCTTGTCTTGCATCAAAACAGCTCCTAATCCTGTCTTCGACGCATCTGTAAAAATCACAAAATTTCCTTTCCCCGATGGTAGCGTCAAAACAGGGGCTTCTATTAATGCCAACTTTAATTTCTCAAAACTGGACTGACATTCTTGGGTCCAATCGTACTTAGCATTCTTCTTGGTCAATGACGTTAAAGGGACAGCTATCTTAGATAATCTTTCGATAAATCTTCGATAATAACCTGCTAATTCTAAGAAACTACGAACCTCTGTTACGCTCTTAGGTATAGGCCATTCTCGAACAGCTTCTACCTTAGAAGGATCTGCTTCTATCGCATTCTTTGAAATGATATGTCCAAGAAATACAATCTTTTCGATCCAAAATTCGCATTTACTAAACTTAGCAAACAATTGCTTAGTTCTCAAAATCTACAAATTACCCTAAGATGGTCTGCTTGCTCAAATATGTTCTTAGAGTAAATGAGAATGTCGTCTATGAACACGATAACGAATCTATCTAGAAAAGGTTGAAATACCCTATTCATCAAATCCATAAATACTAATGGCGCATTAGTTAACCCAAATGCCATCACTAAAAACTCATAATGGCCATATCTTGTTCTAAAGGCGGTCTTGTACACGTCTGCGTTTTTAACTCGTAGCTGATGGTATCCAGATCTGAGGTCGATCTTCGAAAACATATCAGCTCCTCGTAGTTGATCGAATAATTCGTATATCCTATGAAGGGGATACTTATTTCTAAATACCCTATCATCAAATCCATAAATACTAATGGCGCATTAGTTAACCCAAATGCCATCACTAAAAACTCATAATGGCCATATCTTGTTCTAAAGGCGGTCTTGTACACGTCTGCGTTTTTAACTCGTAGCTGATGGTATCCAGATCTGAGGTCGATCTTCGAAAACATATCAGCTCCTCGTAGTTGATCGAATAATTCGTATATCCTATGAAGGGGATACTTATTTCTAACTGGTAACTTATTCAATTCTCTATAATCTATACACAGATGCATGCTTCCGTCTTTCTTCTTCACGAACAACACCGGAGCTCCCCACGGTGAAGTACTGGGTCTGATGAAACCTTTATCCAATAAGTCTTGGATCTGTTCTATTAACTCTTTCATCTCCTTAGGGGCAAGTCTGTAAGGAGGCTTGGAAACTGGAGCATCTTCTGGTACTAAAGCGATAGTAAATTCTAACTCGCGATCTGGGGGCAGACCTGAGATATCTTCTGGAAAGACGTCTGGAAATTCGTTCACTACTTCTACGTCCTCCAAATTACTTTTCTTATCTTGTTCTATCGATGAAGCACTCACTGAAAATCCTTGACATCAGTTTCTTAAACACCGCTGGGCTTTCAAAGCTGATATTATCTTAGGGGTGTGGTAAAGTCTATTAGCTTGAACAAAAATGAATTCCCACTATTTATTTTAATCATAACCGTTCTTTGCTTAAAATCTATAACGGTTCCATACTTTGTTAACCAATCTATTCCCAAGATTAAATCAAACTCAAGCATCGACAACACTATCAAATCTGCATAGACAATATTCTCCTGTAGCTTAAGTTCTATGTTGTGAAAAACGTGATTAGTCAACATACTTTCTCCAGAAGGAACATGAACACAATATCCTATTTCTAATACTTCTGGTTGGACTGGTAAATTCTTAACAAACTTTTCTGATACAAATGAATGGGTTGCACCAGAATCCAATAAAGCTAAAGTAGACATACTAGCAACAATAATCTTACCAGTAACAACTGTCGTATCTGGTGGAGCTTGCTCTGCGGTCATCACATATGCACTGCCCATGATGCGTTGCTTGTTCTGAGGGCAATTCTTAGCTATGTGACCTGTCTGGCCACACTTTTAACATCCTTCCTGGCCGAAATGACACTGACCAGAGTGATTTTTCTTGCAATTTGGACATGCTGGCCTATTACCAGATCTGGGAACAACATTGATGGGTTGTGCTGCTATAGGCCCTTTTGCCTGAGACCCTTGCTGATTATTATTTGGCCTCTTAGATTGTCTACGATCCTTATTCTGGAAAGCTTGGCGTTTCAGCTGTCTCTCATCCTCAATCGCTTTCCAATCCTGTTCAGCCTGTAGAGCTTTGTTCACAGCTGCTCTATAATATATTGGTTTTGTAAGTCTGACATCATGCTTAATCATGGGCTTCAACCCATTTATAAAATTTCGGAGCTTGACATCCTCATTTGTCCCAATTAGAGGAACAAAATAGCACCCTCTCTCAAATTTGCGGATATAATCTCGCATAGACATCCCTGCTTGCTTCAAAGTTAGGAACTCATTTTGCAGCTCCTCCCTTACAGCCACTGTAAAGTACGGCTCGTAGAATACTCTCTTGAATTCTTCCCATGTGAGCATTTCCAAGTCTACCGTCAACTTAGCTCCTTCCCACCATATCATTGCATCTCCCCTCAGCATATAAATCACACACCGAGGTCTCTCTTGTTCAGTAAGATGCAAATACTCGAATATCACTTCAATAGATTTGATCCAGCTTTCAGCTACTAGCGGATCAGTTGAACCAGCAAATTCTTGAGGTCGTTGTCTCCTAAAACTCTCTTGAGGGTCTTCTAGACTAACCATTCTTCCTGATGACTGACCATTCCCTTGATTGGTTTGGTCAACCAGTCGTTCTAATAACTGAGCCAGACTAGCTAAAACGGGGTTGGTACCCTCTGATTCACTATCTCCTTCCATGGTACGTCTTCTTCCTCTACCTCGTCCTGCCATTATCTGTAATGGTAGCCAATCCATCATAATTCTATTATGAGAGATTACTATATGCTACAACATGAAATAAAACTCACAATATAGAAGCGGCTGGAGAGAGCTGTCACAGACTGGAAGATATCTCAAGGACCATGCTCTGATACCAAATGTAGAGACTGGACTTTTTAAATGCTAGATTCGAATGTTTGGGGTTCAAATTAGAAAATATGAAAATTTCGATCTTGACATAAAAGGGTACTTCAATATGCTTTTGGGACCAAATTGCAATTGTAGCTAAAGTTTAATTTAATGAACAGGAATCAAATCTGCTCAAAAACTGTGCGGAACATCATATACAAAATAATGCCAATTCCGATTCAGATTTCAACAAAACGAAGAATCAGAAATCTGAACAAATACAACAATTATAACTAGAGTTCTGTACATCAAATCTGAGTAACTAAAGAACGAAACGGACACTTTCGTCCACGGTAAAAAATCTCCATATCTGATCAGATCCCACCATCCAGCTCCTGCAAAACATTACCTGCACTCAATGAAAACTAGTGAGCCTAAGAGCTCAGAAGGTAAAATCTGGAATATCGAAACATATAACACATGTAAACGATATCTTTTACTTTACTGGAATCTGAATCTGAATAATTTAAGAATGAATAAGCTAAATAACATAAACTGTAAAATCTGTATGGAATGAAAGAAAACATATACGTTCTGAAAATCATTTTCTTTAAGCTTGGTGATTAAAATCACACTGAGCTCTATTCTTTCTTTTCTGGTAATTATGACTTAAGACACCTGTACAGTGGTCTCGATCGTTTGTACAAACTTTCATCTGATATCAGGACTTTGCGGAATAAATCCCTACTTTTCTGTGAAAGGGATTATAGTTTTCTAACCATAATCCTGTCCGTTTCAATTTGAAGGGGCACACTGGTTCGTCAGCCAGGCACTCGCCCTTCCTATGGAGACCATATGTTGCCTATGTCATAATCTATAAAATTTATCTGTAAAACATTTATGTAAACATTTCTTTCTGCTCTTTATTTCTTTAGTAAATCTGTTTTTCTTTTCATTCTGGTACGGTTTACTGGTTTTATACTTCTGATGATGCTCTGGACACTTTGAGGATTCTCTGTAATACTTGCGAAGATGAAAACTGAATAAAATCACTCGAATCTGTTCGAATGAATCAATTTAATCTTTCGAATTGAAACGGAATTGAAAAAGGAATTCAAATCTGTAATTTTTGTGTTATCAAATCGTCTTCGAACAACAGAAAAGGGGAATCTGAATCGCACGTAAGTTTGTCATCAAAGAATGAAGAATTCAGATTTGTCCTATGGTCAACTCAGATGTCAACGAAATTGAATTGAGTCATTCAGATGTCAATGGGCAATCGAAGTCAACTCTGATATGAAAGAGTCACAACAGCAATATCTGACCCCATTCGGATTTGAAACAAAAATTCAGATCCGAACATGAATTATCTTTGAAACGGAACATTGCCTTAAAGATAACTCATTATAAAATCCGCTTTAGTTTAAGAACCAGATTTTGGACTTAGTCATTTGAACGAATGTAAACAATGAAAGAAACCTCAGTCTGAAGAAATCGAAAAGATCTTCAAGGAATTTCTGTGAAACAATCGAATAAGCTACTTGTAAGCTACTTCGAACAAATTCTAAAAAACTCAAGAAATTATTGGACAAACATCATCAAACATTTTCTAAACACGTTTCTGAATCAAAATCACAGTAACCACATACCTTCTTTGTAAAAATATAGCATAACTTTCTTTTGTTGAAGAACTACCGTAGCAATTTCTCAACTCTTTAAATTCCCATACAAACATTCAAACAGAACTGAATACATGCTTTCATGAGTGTAGCAAAAAATAGAGTTTACTTGCCTTTAACTGCAACACAATTACAGCAACTTATCTGGCCAGAATCAACGAACAACCCGATTGATTTCTTCTAAATGCTTTAAAAACTTATGCTCGGTTTATTTAACAGAGAGCACCGCTTAAAAATGTCTTGTTTGAGAAATAATGATTCATGATGTGGCTAACACCCTATATATATGAATTTAAACGCTTACAGAAGAAACACGTTTAAGCAATATGCTAAAATCTTTTTAAAAGTGCTACTCAATTTTAAACCAAAAACATGCAACTAAAACCGAAACCTTTTTATTTAAAAAGAGAAAGTATCTCGGTTTATTCAGACCGGATGCACAGCTTCTGTAATCATGCTTCATATCTAAACATCAACTAAGATTAAAGGTTGACAGAAATAGAATTTCAATTTAATCTCTCAATTCTATAAACTTTCTAATAAAGGCTTTGAAAATGTTTGGGCGTTACACATGGTTATGAGCGTGAAGCTTAGAAAGAGAGATGTGCCTAAGGCAGTATCTAAAAAGACTGTGCACGCTAAGAGAAGATTGTTCAATATTCTTATAATGTATATTACTTATATATAAATCATTATATATCAACCATTAGATGGTATAGTTCAGTCTATTAAATGAGCAACTTATCTTCTAGATATAAAAAGTGTTAATTAAGGCATGGTTTACAGGTTCAAATCCAACGTAATACTCAATAATACAAAATTAAAAAACACCATGATACTCGAGAGAACTTCCTAAAATCTAAGTAATATTTGTAATGCTAAATCTCTATCATCTATAATTAATTATGTATATGATACGAACCCATGAGATTTCGATTTGGAGAATCCTTCCCATGTTTCGAGAGCTAATGAAGTAGAGATGGATCAAACTCTGAGCTATGTAGAGTACCCATTCAGATTATGGATAGAAAGGAGAAGCAAGTTGAGGAATAAAACCATACCCTTGGTTATGGTGCAGTGGAATAAGCATATAATGGAAGAGGCTACTTGGGAAGTGTAAGTCAAGATGAGACAAGAGTGGCCTCATCTGTTCGAGTATTCAGCTTTCTCTTCGTGAGCTGTTTTGTGATCTGGATGTGTTTGAATTCGAGGAAGAAATCTTTTCTTAGTGGGGGAGAATGTGAGGATCGAGATTTATATGGGATAATTAGTTCTTAATCAGATTAGATTAACAAAAAATTATCAGGATTAATCAGCTTAGAGAGTTAATCAGGTTTAGTAGGAGTCACCCTATGCGTGAGCTGATCTGGGGTTGCGCAAGCTGTTCTGAAAGTACTGTGCAGTTTAGCCCGTGCCGAACTAGTGAGAAATGATATGCTTTAGTGAGAGCTGGCAAGGTGGTTGCTCTGAGCTGGTATCAAGTTGTGTAGTGAGACGTAAGCTAGATTCAGCTTTAGGAGTTACGCAGCGTTTTGATCTGAGTAATAAGATCAGGGGTTTTGTGCGGTTTTGTTCGATGTAATCAGCTTAGGCTAAGCTGAGGGTGATGAACAGCTTATGTGAGAGCTCTTGGTGGCATTTGAGTCAGTTGTGAGTTGAGTGGACGATCAGATTAGGTGAGAGCTATTTGAAGCACGCGAGCTGACCAGTGCATGATCTATAGATGTGATCTGATACTACTATGCATGGTGCGGACTGTTTGTATGGTTGATTAGGTGTGAGTTGACAAGACTCTGATTTGTGCACGAGAGCTGATTGGTACGTGAGAGCTGATTGCGTGCGAGAGCGTGCTCTGTTTTGGAGCATGACCTGTCTGTGCATGTGATATGTTTGGTAGCGTGATCTGTTGGGGAGCACGAGCTGTTGTGTGGTGTGTGCTGAGCTGCATGCCTAAGTTGAATACAGTGTAGATGCATAAGCTGATCTGAAAACACTGTAGCCCAGATCTGAGGAACTTAAGTCATATATATATGACCATCGACCAGATGTTAGCCATTTCTACACCACATATCACCTTATCATTTTCTTCAGAGAGCATCGAACAGATATTTCCCAAAACCCTTGTCAGTGTTCATTCGAATTGTAATTCCTCGATTGATGGAGTTTGGCCGATCAGTTTTTACCATGGGTGCTAGCGTTGGAAACCCATCTTCAAGCCTGATGTTAGTGACCGGGATATAGAAGTCGACGAGGAACGTAAATTTTTTATTTCTAGCATTTTCCGACCAAGTTGCGATCTAGTTCAGGTAACCATGTTCTGTTAGTGCTGGTTTCGGCTCTTAATGTTAATAATTGAGTTGGAGTAGCATACTGTGCTTAGTTGTAGTCGTTCACATTAGATATTTTCTATCGTGAGCTGATTAAGCTTTGCCCAAACTGATCTTCTTGGGTGTTTGTTCAGATTAGCACCTCTCTTGTGGTTGATGGTGTGATTTCTCCACCCTGAGCTGTTTGCTGTGATCTTTGATTTTACAGTGGTGTCATATGTTCTGGACGTGAGCTAGGTTGAGATATTTTTGGTAAGACTGTCGCAAGATATGGATAGAACGAGTATTTCAAAGCTTTGTAGAGTTAGAAATATGTGATACGTGATTTACGGGCCTTGTGGTGATATAGATTGACATGATTTAATTGAATACTTGTTGCATTGAGCATGTCATAACAACATGTGAGCATTGGACATGAATTCATGCATTCATATTGATCTTGATATCGATTGATTGATAACCGATGCATGGATACGATTTGATTTTCCTACTGAGTTGGATGATGTTGATTGAGAGACTCTCGTGGATTGGTGTTGATCGGCACACTTACGATTGAGTGCAGTTGAGGATGCACCGGGACTTGTCTCCGGACCATCTTTTGCTGTGACCTGGTAGAGCGTTGGCGATTGACTTTCCATCGAGCATGCCTAGGTAGCCCACGAATCCTCAATGATGTGGCGGCCTTCGCTATCCTGATTGGCGATCACACAGCTCCTGAACTCATACGACATTGTCATCTTGTGTTTAAGCTTTTGTTTGGCCTCCGATGATGTTTTTACCTAATTCGATTGTACCCCGAGCATGCATTGCATTACATGTTGCATATTTATTTTGTACTGCATTGTTGTATTTATTATGCTCTTTGTATTGAGGCCTTACCTCTATTCATTCTTCTTTGAGGCTGCTTTGGTCTTGTGGTGATCATTGCAGGTGTTTCAACGACTGGGCCAGGTGGTTCTTTAGCTAGGGGAGCACTTTAGGTGTCGATCTTGAGTACCAATTGTAGTACAATAGAAATATGTACTCCGAAGACAATACCAGGGGAGGCCCTGTGTATATGTATTATTTGTTGAACTTTGTTTATATGATGTTTTCTTATTGATGTTGTATTAAAGCTGTATTTTGAGTATTCAAATACTTTGAAATATATTTTAGTTCAGGCCGAAAAGAAAAATTTTAACCCTCTTTTAAGCTTAAACATTAAGTGTTGATTTCATGCTTAATTTCGAGATTAGAGCACTGGGTCTGACAAAATGTCCTCCAGATAGAGAGACTCATCATCGAGATACTCTCCAGACTGTGAGACCTGAAATTGTAATAAAGATAATAGTTGGATTAATCTGTTTGTGAGGAATTCTAGGTGTTCGGAATTCTTTTTGGAGGTTTCGTTTGCATTTTCGAGTCAGAAATCACATTTAGAACAATTCTGGAAATTTTGGATTTTTTAAGTTTGAAAGCTGGTTTTGCGAGAAATCTGAATTGTTGGTGAAATCTGTTCGTTTCGTGAGAAATCTGTTCGGATTTTGAGAAATCTAGATGTTTGATGTTGCGGCGCGTTTTGTAGCGAGATGTTCAATACGCCGTCGTTTTCGTGAGATCTGGATGTCGCGAAGTAGCTGAGATCTGTTGCGCTTGTATATAGAAGTCTGCGCGGCGCGTTTTTATCGTAGACGCTAGTACGTCGTCGTTTAGGAGAGATCTGGTATTGCGTTAGCGCTAGGATCTGATTTTGCGATCTGCCCGCATGTTCTTGTGTTCAGGATGAAACGATGTCGTTTAGATAAGTTGTAACGACGCCGTTTTGGTGAACGCTTGAGGGAGAGATCTGTTTTGTGAGTTAGCGTTCGAGTGACCAGATTCCAGCGTTTGTGTTTAACGTTCCAGACTTCACCATGGTGCTACGCGACGTCGTTTTAGCATTAGCGCTATTTCCAGCTTTTAGCGTTTTGAGGTTCAGATTTGAGTGTTGTAGCGTTTAACGTTTTAGAGATCAGATTTCTCCGTGGTTTTGGAACGCGACATCTGGTACCAGCTTTTGGTTGTTAGGCAATCCAGACGTTGGGTTAGCGACCAGCTGCTGCTTGTGTAAGACACCAGCTTTTGGGTTTGAGGACCTGTCGTAAGCAGCGACCAGCCGTTGGTTTGTTTTGTGACTGCTGGTTGGGATTTTAGTAGTGCATCGTCTGGTTTTGTCGGTGAACTTTTTAACCAGCTTTCACGTGTGTATTTATTGGAAGCTTTGGCCTTCAATTATTACAACAGATACCATACTTAGCAAATTTTCTCCCAACTTCGTTCTTCGCTTCTAACCCTCGGATTACTATTCACCGTAGCATTTCTCCGGCAATTCCCATTGTTTCCGGCCATCGTTTAGTACGTGTGAGGTAGCACTGGACTCCTCTCGTGAAGCTCTTTCATTCTATACCATTCTTGGAGGCCATTGTGGCTAGAGTGAGATCGCGAAGTTGCTGTATTCGGCTGTGTATTTGTGCGCGCAGGTAGAACTTCGATTTACGGTTGAGATCTTACCTTAGAGCTTTGCTATGAGCTTCCTAATTGAGTAGAATGGTAGAGTAATAGCTGGTTGTAGTGTATAACTCCCAGCCATGAATTTTGTGCCTGTGTTCCGTAGAATTTATGTTTTGTGCGCTGTGTGTTCAGCATGTTGCATATCAGATTTCTCGGGACTCTTGTTGTGGTAATCGTTGCACAGAATTAAGGTACAGATTTGGAGCTTGAAATCCAGCTTGGATTAGCGTGGGATTTAATGTGAGTCTCGAGGCTTGAATTGTGGTAATTGTTGTGCAGAATGCACGAATCAGGTACGGATCTTGAGCTTGAAATCCAGCTTGGTTTGGCGTGGGATTTAATGTGATGGCTGGTGTGCATCGCTGATTTGGAATTGCCGTGAACATTGTTGTGTAGTGCTTGCTGTGCATTATGTTTATGCTAGCTGATTTTCTATGTTTGCATACAAGCATGGTTCACGCATAATTCAGCTCTTTCGTGCCTTGTATCTTGGCAGTTTGTTCCTTGTGTATTGTGCTGTTGTTTTCTTACCAGGATGCAAGGGCTAGAGGCGATACCACACTCTCATCTCCCTGCTGGGTTTGTTAGCCACCATGCACCGAGGGGTTAACTACCACAGTTCATGGGCGAGGCAACGATAGGTTGAGTTGTTTGATGCATCTGGTATTCGGGTGTATTGTCAAGGTGAGTGGCTCATTACCACACTTTGAACACACCTGTGGCCACCGTTTGTTGCAGATCTTGTGGAGCTATGTTTGAGTTCCTTGGATCCCTTCCGGTTGTAGCCTTCAGCGTTTGTTCTGTGTCTCATGCATAGCATCTGCATTTTATCTTATGCTTTTCTTTAGCTGTTTCAGTTTCTCTCCGTACTGAGGTTTGACCCCATGTCCCTCTAGGGCTTGGTTGTTTTCCTTGCCTGTTTTGTTGTCCAGGTTATCCAGCTGGTCGTGGTGCTGACCCAGCTAGAGGCGCCCCAGGAGGTGGTTAGAGTATCCCAGTAGCTTATAGCATATTTATATGTATCAGTATTGTTAGCCAGGGGATGCCCTGTGCTTTTGTTGTAGTCTGTTATATTCGGTTGTGGTTGTTACCAGGTGTCTGATACATGTTGATGCTATATTGTTTGTCGTGGGCTTGTAGCCTTTGGTTTGTTGGTTTTGTTGTTAAACTGGGATTACTTTGAGTATCGTATTATTTTAAATTATACTGTTTTAAACCGTCAGGCCAAAAGCAAAAAAAAAAGTTTTACCCGCTTTTTAGTAGCTTCCGCTTGTGTTTGCATGTTTTATATCTGTTGTGAGCACGATGCCTGACATTTTTGGTATCAGAGTTTAAGCTGGGATAAGCTCGATTTCTTTGATCACACTTGAGTCTAGGCACAGTTTCGTGTGTTGCATGTGCTTGACTTATGTGCTTATGTGATGCTTATTGTTGTTGGTCGTGGTGCTGACCCAGCTAGAGGCGCCCCAGGAGGTGGTTAGAGTATCCCAGTAGCTTATAGCATATTTATATGTATCAGTACAGCTAGCCAGGGGATGCCCTGTGCTTTTTTTGTAGTATTCTATACTCTGTTGTGGTTGTTACCAGATTTTGATGCATGTTTTTGTTGTACCGTTTGTTGTGGTGGTTTTGTTAAATCAGGATATCTATTTTGACTATTGTCGTATTTTAAATTATTTTGTTTTAAACCGTCAGGCCAAAAGCAAAAAAAAAAGTTTTACCCGCTTTTTAGTAGCTTCCGCTTGTGTTTGCATGTTTTATATCTGTTGTGAGCACGATGCCTGACATTTTTGGTATCAGAGTTTAAGCTGGGATAAGCTCGATTTCTTTGATCACACTTGAGTCTAGGCACAGTTTCGTGTGTTGCATGTGCTTGACTTATGTGCTTATGTGATGCTTATTGTTGTGATATCTATGTTGTATCGGTTCTCTGTTGCCTTATCCTGTTGAGTGTTTGTAGATGCCTCCTAGACGTCGTGGTAGAGGTAGGGGGTAGCTTGAGGAATCGGTAGGATATAACGAGGATCGGCGTAGTGCTCCTAGTCGTACTCGTAGTAGACATGATGAGGAGGAGGAAGTTGGTCACTTGCCTACTCCTGTGGAGAGGATGGACGTTGTGATAGCGAGGTTTCAGAGGATGAACCCTCAGGTCTTCAATGGCGACGAGTTGAGCAAGGATGCAGATTCGTGGCTTAGGAACATCACTGGTCTATTCGATCGTGTCCAGTATGACAACGAGCTTCGGTTGAGTTTGGTGACCCTCCAGTTGAGGAAGGGTGCAGAGCGCTGGTGGCGAGGTGCTTCTAGTACTTTGTTGGAGACTGGCGTTGGGATTACTTGGGACAGTTTTTGCGAGACTTTTAGGCAGGAGTTTGTTCCCGAGTCTTATGTGAATGCCCGTGAACGGGAGTTTGATCATCTGGAGCAGGGCTCGATGTCTGTTCGTGAGTACGCTCGGAAGTTTTATTCTTTGTTGGCATACGTTCCGCACGTTTCTGGCCGGGAGAGGGCCAAGAGGACCAGATTCTTAGAGGGTCTGAATGAGGAACTGTAAGATGGTGCTGACAAGCAAACCCAAAACTTATGCTGAAGCAGTTGATAATGCTATTGATATTGAGGAGGGTTTGCGGAGTCGTCGTGCTCGTAGACAGTTGGTAGCGCAGGGTGGTCGTCCTGCTGGTCATGGAGCACAGTCTTCACAGTCCTCCCAGTCAGCCCATCAGCCCCAGCAGCAGCAGCAGCCGCGGTGGCACAGCAGTCTGGCCGTCAGAGGTTTCGACCCCATGATCAACAGTTCAAGAAGAAGTCTAGTTCTGGTTCGTCTAGTTCAGGTAGCTCGAGTAGCAGTGGTTCTCGGGCTGAGTTTTGCGGTTTTTGTGGTGGCAAGCATCCTTCTACCCAGTGTGTTGGAGTGAAGGGCTCTTGCAACATTTGCGGTCAGTATGGGCATTTTGCTAGAGTGTGTCCGTCTGTGGGATCACAGCAAGCCGCAGCCCCGTCTCAGGGTCGAGGAGGACAGTCTAGGGGTCGTCCCCCTCAGTTTTAGCCGCCCAAGATTGGTGAGACTCCTTTCAGACTGTTTCAGCAGCCCGGTCCATCGCGATTCGGACAGTTGTCTCAGCCGTTTTATTCTGGACCTCAACATGCTCAGGCCAACGTCATGAATAGGGAGAAGGCAGAGGAGACACCGAGTCGGGTGATCGCAGGTACTTGTCTTGTTTTCGATTTTCCTGTGCGTGTGTTGTTTGACACCGGTGCATTGAATTCTTTCATTTCTGATTTGTTTGTTATTGAGCATGGTCTGTGTACCATCCCTTTGTGCGATGTCGTTTCTGTTTCTACCCCTAGCGGTGTAAGCCTGTTCTCCCAGGAGGTTTTGTTAGATGGCGTGTTGCGGTTTGTTGAGCATGTGTTGTTGGAAAATTTGATCCGTCTGATGTTGTGGGATTTCGATTGTATTGTTGGGATGGACGTGTTGTCCAACTATATGGCCTCCGTGGATTGCTTCCATGGGATTGTTCGTTTTAGGCCTTTGTCTGGCAAGAAGTGGGACTTCTACGGCCACGATTCTCGATAGAATCGCCCGTTATTATCAGCGATGGAGATGTTTAGTCTGTTGTCCTTAGGGAATTCTGGCTTCATTATTTATGCTTTGGATGCGTCATCTTCTTCCCGTGTGCAGCTCAGTGACATTCCCGTGGCGCGACATTTTCCCGATGTGTTCCCAAAGGAGATTCCTGGTTTTCCTCCGAGGCGAGAGATTGACTTCCGCATTGAGATGGTGCCTGGCACAGCTCCGATTTCTCGTGCCCTGTATCATCTGGCGCCTGCGGAGTTGAGAGAACTCAAGGTGCAGTTGGACGATTTGCTGTAGAAAGGTTTCATTCGACCTAGCATGTCGCCGTGGGGAGCGCCCATTTTGTTTGTGAAGAAGAAGGATGGCTCAATGCGGATGTGCATTGATTTCTACCAGCTGAATAAAGCGACCGTTAAGAACAAGTACCCGTTACCCATGATCGATGATCTGTTTGATCAGCTGCAAGGTTCTGCGGTGTATTCGAAGATTGACTTGCGTTCCGGGTACCATCAGCTGAGAGTAAGAGATCAAGATGTCGCAAAGACAGCTTTTCGTACAAGGTACGGACACTTTGAGTTCTTGGTTATGCCGTTTGGGTTGACCAACGCGCCTGCAGTCTTTATGGATCTGATGAACCGAGTATTTAGATAGTTCATAGATCAGTTTGTGATAGTGTTCATTGATGACATCTTGGTATATTCTAAGACTCCTTTGGAGCATAAGGAGCACCTGAGAATTGTCCTTCATACGTTGCGAGACCAGCAGCTGTATGCTAAATTCTCCAAGTGCGAGTTTTGGCTGGATCGCGTCGTTTTCTTGGGTCATGTTATTTCAGCCGAGGGGATTTCCGTGGTCCTAGTAAGGTTGATGCTGTTCTGAATAGGGAGCGTCCCAGGAATGTGTCAGAGATTCGAAGTTTCTTGGGTCTGGCTGGCTATTATCGTCGTTTCATTGAAGGATTTTCTAGTATAGCAAATTCGATGACTCAATTGACTCAGAAGGACAATAGGTTTCTATGGACTGAGCAATGTGAGAATGCGTTTCAATTGCTCAAGGAGAAACTGACTACTGCACCTGTGTTGGCTCTGCCGTCCGGATCAGGTGATTTCGTTGTTTGTTCTGACGCTTCGCTCAATGGATTGGGTTGTGTTTTGATGAAGAATGTTCGAGTCATTGCGTATGCCTCGCGGCAGTTGAAACCGCATGAGACTTGTTATCCAGTCCATGATTTGGAGCTTGCAGCGGTGGTCTTTGCGCTGAAGATCTGGCGTCATTACCTGTATGGCGAGCAATTTGTGGTGTACTCGGACCACAAACGTTTGCAGTATCTATTTTCGTAGCCTGACTTAAATATGAGACAGCGTCGTTGGATGGAGCTGCTAAAGGACTTTGATTGCGAGATTAAGTATCAACCTGGGAAGTCGAACGTAGTGGCCGATGCTTTGAGAAGGAAGGCTAGTGAGATGCTTGCTTCGTTGTATATCTCTGAGGATCAGGAGCATCTCAATACTACTGGTTGGAGATTCTACGCGGCTGAAGATTATGTTGTGGTTTCTTCTTTCCAAGTGGAGCCGTAGATTGTTTCTAGTATTCGAGCAGCTCAAAGGACTGATCCTTCCATCCACGAGTTGAAGTTAAAGGTCAGGGCTGGAGAACTTGAAGATTATTCCATTTCTTCTGATGGTTGATTGAGGTTTTGTGGCAGGCTGGTTGTGCCTAACCTCATTGATTTGAAGGAGGAAATCCTTCGGGAAGCGCACTGCAGCGGACATAGTGTTCATCCTGGTGCACGAAAAATGTACCATGCGTTGAAGCCGCACTTCTGGTGGGCTGGCCTAAAGAGCGACGTTGCTGGATTCGTTGCTCGATGTTTGAACTGTCAGATGATAAAGGCCGAGAGGATGTGACCTGGTGGTCTGTTGCAGAGTTTGGAAGTGCCCCAATGGAATTGGGAGCACATAGCTATGTATTTCGTGTCGCATCTGCCTCGTTCCAGCAGAGGATGCGATGCTATTTGGGTTGTTATCGATCGGTTGTCGAAGTCTGCACATTTTATTCCCTACGGTATGACCTTTTCTCTGAAGAAAATGGAGAAAATGTACGTGTATTTCGTGGTTAGATTGCACGGTGTGCCTGTTTCGATTGTCTCAGACAGAGATCCAAGGTTTACTTCCAGGTTTTGGAAGAGTCTGCAAGCAACTTTGGGTACCAGATTGGCTATGAGTACCGCGTATCACCCTCAGACAGATGGCCAATCTGAGCGAACTATCCAGACGTTAGAGGATATGTTACGAGCTGTTGTGTTGGATTTTGGAGGTAGCTGGCAAGACGCGTTGTCTTTGGTAGAGTTTTCCTATAATAACAGCTATCAGGTGACGATTGGCATGGCGCCGTTTGAGGCTTTGTACGGCAGGAAGTGTAGATCGCCAGTTTGTTGGGAAGAAGTGGGGGAGAAGCAGCTATCTGCCCCAGACTTTGTGCAGCAAATGAAGGATCATGTTGATCTAATTCGACAGCGGATGAAAGCTGCCCAGGATCTCCAAGCCAGTTATGCGAATAAGAGGCGTCGACCTCTAGAGTTTTAGGTTGGTGATCAGGTATTTCTCAAAGTTTCTCCGTTTCGCAGTGTTATGCGCTTTGGACACAAGGGAAAGTTAGCCCCTCGTTACGTCGGACCGTATGAGATCATTGAGAGGATTGGCCCGTTAGCGTATCGACTGTTGTTTCCTCCGAAATTATCTTCTCTACATGATGTCTTCCATGTTTCCATGTTGAGGAAGTACGAGCCAGATCCGTCTCATGTGCTTAGAACTGACGAGGTTGAGCTAGATCATACTTTGAGCTATCAGGAATATCCCTTGCAGATCCTAGGCAGAAAAGATAAACAATTGAGAAATAAGACCATTCCGTTGGTGATGGTGCAATGGAGCAAGCATGGCAGGGAAGAAGCTACTTGGGAGCTGGAGGAAAATATGCAGCGCGAAGTGGTCGCATCTGTTTGAGTATCCGTTGTGCTAGATTCCCAGTAGTTGTAGCTTTGGTTGTAATTCTTTCCTAGTGGTTGTTATTTGCTTGCTCAGTTATCTTGAACTCTTGGCCATGTGTTAGGCGAATTTCCGTTTTGTTAACCTGTTGTTGAGTTTTATTTTCAGAGTTGTCGTTTGATTTCGGGGACGAAATCCTTTTTAGTGTGGGGGAAATGTGAGACCTGAAATTGTAATAAAGATTAATAGTTGGATTAATAGGTTTGTGAGGAAATCTGGTGTTCGGAATTCTTTTTGGAGGTTTCGTTTGTATTTCGGGTCAGAAATCACATTTAGAACAATTCTGGAAATTTTGGAATTTTCGAGTTTGAAAGCTGGTTTTGCGAGAAATCTGAATTGTTGGTGAAATCTGTTCGTTTCGTGAGAAATCTGTTCGGATATTGAGAAATCTATATGTTTGATGTTGCGGCGCATTTTGTAGCGAGAGGTTCAATACGCCGTCGTTTTCGTGAGATCTGGATGTCGCGAAGTAGCTGAGATCTGTTGCGCTTGTATATAGAAGTCTGCGCGGTGCATTTTTATAGTAGACGCTAGTACGTCGTCATTTAGGAGAGATCTGGTATTGCGTTAGCGCTAGGATCTGATTTTGAGATCTGCCCGCATGTTCTTGTGTTGAGGATGAAACGATGTCGTTTAGATAAGTTGTAACGACGTCGTTTTGGTGAACGCTTAAGGGAGAGATCTGTTTTGTGAGTTAGCGTTCGAGTGACCAGATTCCAACGTTTGTGTTTAACATTCCAGACTTCACCATGGTGCTGTGCGACGTCGTTTTAGCGTTAGCGCTATTTCCAGCTTTTAGCGTTTTGATGTTCAGATTTGAGTGTTGTAGCGTTTAATGTTTTAGAGATCAGATTTCTCCGTGGTTTTGGAACGCGACGTCTGGTACCAGCTTTTGGTTGTTAGGCAATCCAGACGTTGGGTTAGCGACCAGCTGCTGCTTGTGTAAGACACCAGATTTTGGGTTTGAGGACCAGTCGTAAGCAGCGACCAGCCGTTGGTTTGTTTTGTGACTGCTGGTTGGAATTTTAGTAGTGCATCGTCTGGTTTTGTCGGTGAAATTTTTAACCAGCTTTCACGTGTGTATTTATAGGAATACTTGGTCTTCCATTTGAGATGCATATCCCATACTTAGCAAATTTTCTCCCAACTTCATTCTTCGCCTCTAACCCTCGGGTTACTGTTCACCGTGAACTTCTCCGGAGAATTCCTGTCATTTTCCAGCCACCGTTTGACTCGTTTGAGGTAGCGTTGGACTCCTCTTGAAAAGCTCTTTCATCTCATACCAATTTTGGAGGCTGTCGTTGGCTGGAGCAAAAGCACGAAGTTGCTGTTTTCGTGCGTGTATTTCGCTGTTCAGGTAGCCGTTAGTTTTAGTTGTTGAAATCTTGTTCCTAGCCTTGAATTGAGCTTCCTGTTAAGTTGTATGGGTTATAATTGAGCGCTGGTTTTAAGTAT
Organism: Dorcoceras hygrometricum; assembly: GCA_001598015.1. Lineage (NCBI taxonomy): Eukaryota > Viridiplantae > Streptophyta > Magnoliopsida > Lamiales > Gesneriaceae > Dorcoceras > Dorcoceras hygrometricum. The sequence goes on along the minus strand of KV018095.1, from coordinate 61,420 downwards.
ATAGATTCCAGCCGTGAGTTTTGTAGTTGGCCGTGAGTTTTGTTGAAGTTGGCCTGAGATCTTACGTGTGTTTAGCAGGTTGGATTCAGATCTCTCGAGTCTTGAATTGTGGTAATTGTTGCACGAATTAGGTACGGATCTTGAGCTTGAAATCCAGCTTGGTTTGGCATGGGATTTAATGTGATGGCTGGTGTGCATCGCTGATTTGGAATTGCCGTGAACATTGTTGTGTAGTGCTTGCTGTGCATTATGTTTATGCTAGCCGATTTTCTATGTTTGCATACAAGCATGGTTCACGCATAATTCAGCTCTTTCGTGCCTTGTATCTTGGAAGTTTGTGCCTTGTGTATTGTGTTGTTGTTTTTTTACCAGGATGCGAGGGCGAGCGGCGATACCGCACTCTCATCTCCCTGCTGGGTTTGTTAGCCACCATGCGCCGAGTGGTTAACTACCACAGTTCATGGGCGAGGCAACGGCAGATTGAGTTGTTTGATGCATCTGGTATTCTGGTGTAGTGTCAAGGAGAGTGGCTCATTACCACACTTTGAACACACCCTGTGGCCACCGTTTGTTGCAGATCTTGTGGAGCTATGTTTGAGTTCCTTGGATCTCTTTCCGGTTGTAGCCTTCAGCGTTTGTTCTGTGTCTCATGCATAGCATCTGCATTTTATCTTATGCTTTTCTTTAGCTGTTTCAGTTGCTCTCCGTACTGGGGTTTGACCCCATGTCCCTCTGGGGCTTGGTTATTTTCCTTTCCTATTTTGTTGTCCAGGTTATCCAACTGGTCGTGGTGCTGACCCAGCTAGAGGCGCCCCAGGAGGTGGTTAGAGTATCCCAGTAGCTTATAGCATATTTATATGTATCAGTATTGTTAGCCAGGGGATGCCCTGTGCTTTTGTTGTATCTGTTATATTCGGTTGTGGTTGTTACCAGGTGTCTGATACATGTTGATGCTATATTGTTTTTCGTGGGCTTGTAGCCTTTGGTTTGTTGGTTTTGTTGTTAAACTGGATTACTTTGAGTATCGTACTATTTTAAATTATACTGTTTTAAACTGTCAGGACAAAAGCAAAAAAAAATATTTACCCGCTTTTTAGTAGCTTCCGCTTGTGTTTGCATGTTTTATCTCTGTTGTGAGCACGAGGCCTGACACAGACTCAGCTGTAGGTATGCTTGTCTTTGTGACAGCTGTGAGACCTGAAATTGTAATAGACGATAAATTGTTGGATTAATCGATTTTTGAAGAATTCTGGGTGTTCGGAATTCTTTTTGGAGGTTTCGTTTGCATTTTCGGGTCGGAAATCACATTTAGAGCAATTCTGGAAATTTTGGTATTTTTGAGCTAGAGATCTGGTTTTGTTCGTGAGAGGAATCTGCTATCGCTGGTTTAGCGCTTGCGAGAGATCTGGTAGCGCATTCGTGATTCAGACGTTGTCTTAGCGTGTTTTGTATCGGGTTGGATAGGCTGTCGTTTAAATTAGTTGCTACGACTCCGTTTCGCAGGAGCAGGTGACGTAGGTGGAGTCTGGTTGGTTTGTTCACCAGACGTTGTGTGCGTTTAGTTCACCATACGTCAACGCTAGTCAAAGTTCCTGTAGCGCGAGGTGAACGTCGTCGTTTTGGTTAACGCTAAGGAATCCAGACGTTGGGGTTATGCGACGCCGTTTGATTTAATTGGAACGTGACGTTTGGTACCAGCTTTTGGTTGTTAGGCAATCCAGACGTTGGGTTAGCGACCAGCTGCTGCTTGTGTAAGACACCAGCTTTTTGTATTGTTGTTGTTTGATTCTTACCAAGATGCGAGGGCGAGCGGCAATACCGCACTATCATCTCCCTGCTGGGTTTGTCAGCCACCATGCGCCGAGTGGTTAACTACCACAGTTCATGGGCGAGGCAACGGCAGGTTGAACTGTTTGACTCATCTGGTATTCGGGGGTGGAGTCAAGGCGAGTGGCTCATTACCACACTTTGAACACACCCCGTGGCCACCGTTTGTTGCAGATTCTATGGAGCTATGTTTGAGTTCCTTGGCTCCCTTTTTGGTTGTAGCCTTCAACGGTTGTTCAGTGTCTCATGCATAGCATCTGCATTTTATCTTATGCTTTTCTTTAGCTGTTTCAGTTCCTCTCCGTACTGGGGTTTGAACCCATGTCCCTCTGGGGCTTGGTTGTTTTCCTTGCCTGTTATGTTGTTCAGGTTTTCCAGGTTATTCAGCTGGTCGTGGTGCTGACCCAACTAGAGGTGCCCCAGGAGGTGGTTAGAGTATCCCAGTAGCATATAGCATATTTATATTTATCAGTATTGTTAGCCAGGGGATGCCCTGTGCTTTTGGTTGTATCTTGTGATATTCGGTTGTGGTTGTTACCAGGTATCTGATACATGTTATGCTATATTGTTTGTCGTGAACTTGTAGCCTTTGTTTGGTTGGTTTTGTTAAACTGGGATATCTATTTTGAGTATTGTTATATTTTTAATTATATTGTTTTAAACCGTCAGGCCAAAAGCAAAAATTTTACCCGCTTTTTAGTAGCTTCCGCTTGTGCTTGTGTGTTTTATCTCTGTTGTGAGCACGAGGCCTGACAACAACTCTGAGTCTTCGGTGTTGATGTAGAAACCTTTAGAGATTTCTTTAGAGGCATAGTATCCTCGGAGTCAGAATCTTGCTCCACAATAAGTCTTCTTTTTCCGACAGCTGTCCTCGTCACTCCCTCGATTGTTGAATCCTCACCTGTCCGTTCATCTCCAGTCTGAGCTGAGGTCAACTCAACACCACCTTGGATTGAGGGAGTGTTGGGGCGAAGCATCTGGATAGGTATGGCAGCAAGAACAGTAGGAATCCACAATAATGCCTTATAGAGGGAGCAACTCTCAAAATTGTAGTCCTTTTACCTCTTATCACTGAGTTCACAGCTGCCTCAGTACTAGCGCCATAAACTGCCTGCCTCTTAATCCTTGCAACACAGCCTTCTCCTCCACAAAATCCTTTGGTGTCAGCTTGTTTTTGGCTATGTAAGTGCCAATGATTTTACAACGATTATCTTGAGAGGTGGGAGGCCTTGGACTCCCCCATGTGAAGGCCTGGTACACTGTCCAACAACAGGCTCAGTTGAACCGCAAATCCCTTTGCCTGCTTGTTCGTAGGATCGACCATCGCCTTGAGGATATTGAAAAGAATCTTGCTCCAATTAAACCAAATGCCCCCCATAATAGCTACCATGAAATTGAATCTCTCCTGAGTCATTGCAACAAAAGATATAGCCTTTGCCGTGAGAGCTTTGGCCAAAATATCGTTCAAGAGCCAATATTCTACTTTAATTTATTTGTTTTTTGCAGATGGTTGTCACTGGCACTTCCGATTCACAAAACTCCTTCATATGAGTTACCAACATTTATGATAACTCAGACACATCTGTTCTGCCCTCAATTGACAGTTGAAAAATCTCAGTTAACTTTGCTTCAGATATCATCAACCTGGTTCCTCCTACGGTGCTGACCACATCATCATCCTATAAAGCAGAGCATTGGTGAAGAAAATTAGAAGATCCTCCTCATAAACTGCAGCAAAGCATCCAAGAAAGTCTCTGAGTCTTGAAGACTCCAGAGCTTTGAAGATCTTTAACAGCCCACCATTTGGAGGCTAAGAAATGACTCGAAATTTACTCGGAGTGCGTTCTGAACAAAAACAAGAGTCATTTTTGTTTGGTTTGCTGAGTGTTGAGGTGCGGAGGGATTGAGAGAAAATATGCAAGAAACAATAGCATGCAAGAGTGCAAAGGTAATATAATGGTTAGAGGAGATAGAGTATAAAAGGAATTTAAATCGATGAGAGAAAATGTAGGTTGTGTGTGACTTGCTCTGACAAAGCACGTGTCAAACATCTACAGGCGGGTTTTGAATTCAAACAGACATTTGAGAATTTTAGTTGTACGAAAAATATATACCTGTTTTGTAATAATAATCACAACCATTGATTTAATATATCAACAGATGTATTATCAGATCAGATATGGGATAAGCATCAACTACATATATGCATAATCTGAATCAGGTCAGCTCACGCGTCCCGAGCTGATCCTAAGTTCGCGATCTGTTTGAGTTCTGATTTTATCCGAGCTGAGTTTGAAGCGTGATCTGACTTCGCTATTCTAAGCTGAGCTGACTGTTTCTTCTCTATAAGTTTGCGAATTGTTCCAAGCGTGTGATCCATTTTCCATCTTCTGAGATGTTTCAAGCGCGTGATATGTTTTTCCCTCTGAGCTGTTCTAAGCTCATGATTCGGTCTGATTACCCTAAGATGAGTTGACTTTTTTTTACCATCGTAATCCGATCTGCTCGTTTAAGTTGTGTTGACTCTTCCTAATCTGAGTTGACCAAACAGCCTAGATTTGATTTTCTATTCTGAGCTGGTTTACGCTCGCGATCAGTTTCTACTCCGAGCTGAACTGATTCAGCTTAGATCCACTCTGGACTGATACTGTAATATCATGTTTAATTCTTTATTCCATTAGCTCCGATTCGAAGGTATAACTCAAATCAGTTTAAAGTTATATCCAATTTCAAGAGATAGTTCTTCAGTTTAGAGCTCGGATATTTTTTCTCGTTTCTATAGCCTGAGCTGATTCCCGAATTTATTCAAATGTGTATAGACGTACACCCAGCAATCTTTTCAAATAAAAATTGAGTTTTTATCAAAACGAACCGCTTGCATACGATCTGATAGTACAAAGGTTTTAATGATATATGACAAGAACACGAAGAAGGAATGAAAGAAGTGTCCATGCCATATTTAATAAAGTTTAAAGGAAGTAATTTCAAGTATTTTGACCTTTGGCAAAGTTAACAGACGAACAGCTTACGGGTGTGTGGATGTCGGTCGACGGATCGAGGTGCCCCGCCAAATTACGAGAGTGTGGATGTCGATATAAGGACCTGGGTGTCCCTCCAAACATGAACGAAAAGGGCGATAGTGCATCATAGCATGTTCATAGATGAGCTTCATCAAGTGACCAGACCAAAGAAAAACTTTTGTGCCACATCTCATACAGAAAAGTGAATGAATCATTTTATAACCGCAGATTTTAAGAAAGTTTATATTTAATTTTACTTCTTTTAAGTTAAATCTTATGTTTAGTCTATGTGGAGCTTTGCTGTTACCAAATTTACCTGCTGAGCCCTTAGGCTCACTAGCTTTAATGGTTGCAGGTGATGATGTTTCTTTAGAGCTGGACGACGCGAGCAAGGAACAGATTGGGGATGTGTGTTTATCTATGGACCAGCATTTTCTTGTTGTTGCAGGCCGTATCTCTTTTGTGAATGAAGTGTATTAGGCATTTCATTTTAAATTGTTTCTAATCTGATTTCGAATGATTTGTATCAAACGATAACGTATTACTATCAGGATTCCAAACTATTTCGTTCTGAGCTGTTACAGCCTATAAGTTGTATTGCGATCCGAGCTGTTTTGCTCTAAGCTGTTATAGGCCGCAAGCTGCTTTGCGTTGAACTTCCAAACGACCTTAATACGATTATTATTTCCCAGCCTATATGAGATCAACTTACGCAAACCCGGATCTGGTTGTTCATGCGTGAGCTTAATCGTTTCTTTTATTGCACGACCATCCCTGAATAGTTTCTTCCTTCGAAATCCTAGAACTTGAAAAAGTTGTGTGCTTTTCTAAAGTACTTTCGACATGGTTTTTGTAAATCGGTGGACTAGGGTGCCAGAGTTCTCCTCGGGAGTATTATACAAAAAGCCATTTCAGGAGAGTACAATTGAAGCCAACTGCCAGGCCCGATGCTCTAAATCAGAGATTAAGCACTCAATTAACGCAAAATACGGAAGATTAAAATGTGGATTAAAAATTTTTCTTTTCGGCTTGAACAAAAATACAATTCACAAATACATTCATACTCAAAGTATAGATTTTTAACTCAAAATCTCTACAACAAGCAGTACCAGAAATGTGTACAAATATCTCAACTAATACAAATCTTCACACAAGGAATCCCCTGGTAAACTAACTCAATACAATATACATAACTGGGACTCAAAAAGAGGCTCTACCAGCTGACACACCACTCGGTCCAGCTGATTTACATGAATAACTTGCCCCAAGAGGGGAAAACAACGAGGTCAAACCTCAGTACGAAGAGCACTCATAAAACAGCAATCAAATAAGACATGCAATGCATGAAGGATACAACGAAGACTCCTCGGCTGTCACAAGGGTTCACAACAGACTCGGCTATGAATCATCAAATCACAAAATCAGTGAATCTATAATCAGTAATCAGTGGCCACATCGCATGTCGAAGTATGGGAGCTATCCAGCCGTCCCACATGCAGTACTAGCAGCACAAAGTTTCAAAGCTCAACCCAGCTGGTGCCATTCAGCTAACTGACAGGTGGGAGCTATCCATTCAACCTCAGGGCAGACTCAAATCTCGCAGCGGGGACTCGCGGATATGGGAGCCAACCGACACCCCTCATTTCATTTTCAAAATCAGCATGCTGGCACTATCCGTCCTCGAATAAATCAAGTATCAAAAGGAATTGTCTCAAGATGATATGCACGTATGCAAGACAGTATCAGCTTACAATCAGCACACAATAATCATACATAAGCAATTCAGAGAATCATCATATAAAGCACGGCTAAGCAGACTCAGCTCACAACCAGCACATAATACACAACAGTTCAGTTCAAGCTGTAAATAATCTCATGCTTATGTCAAAGCAGTTAATATAAGCTCAATCCGTACCTTACACAGATCTTGGTACAATACCTCAACACAACTTACGGCTAACAGCAGAACGCACTCCCTGCTTCGCTCAAGTCTCGGCAAATAGCTCAAGGCCAGCAGTTGAAGGCAAAAACCACAAGAAAGGCTCTAATATGCCAAGATACCTAAGAAGTCAGCTCTGCTTAAGCTTACACAACACATGGCCTAAAGCATCATAACTCAGAACAACTACGTCTAACCAACAGAGCACTATAATGTGAAAGATAAACGCTAGGAACATGAAATAACAATAGAAGAACACGGTTACCTGAACTGGAGCTCAACTTGGTCGCAAATCACAAAACCTATCTCAAGCAGTTCCTCAGCGATTCCTCCGTTCGGCCTCCTTCCGACTCCAAACTGGTACAAGAACGTCGGCCTTGAAGAGGGGTACAAAAACGAGGTACCCTCACTCAAATCTGATCGGCCAATCTCCGGCAATCTGGAGAACCCTAGTTCGGGTGAACTGTAGCCACGAGTGTTTGGAAGATATCTGTCAGGAATACTCGGGAGAGGATAAGGAGAGGTGTAGTATAAAATAACTAAGTGTTGGTCAACGGTCAACAGTCAAAACTTATATACACGCTCCCCGACTTAGAGCATCAATATTGTAACACCCGAACCCAACGGGGCCACTAGAATTGGGATAAATAAAAATTTTCGAAATAAAAAAGGACTAAAAGATAATTCGCTATAGGCTGTATTTCCTATAACTTGAAAGAAACAAAACAAACAACAATCTCAAAGACCAGCAGGTACCTAAGTTGCGCGCTAACTGCTAAAAACATTTGCGGAAAAACAGTTTGTATTGATAATTGCAATTGCGATTTACAACAACTGATATTCGATGTAAATATACAATCATTGCTACTGATCTAATACAGTACAATCTAAATCAAAATGATACAGCTGAGACACGGAAAGATGTAGGCCTTGGATAAACACAACACCCAGCTGCTGGTCTCAAGTTTCACCTGCTGTTCGTTCTTCAGCTGTCGCACCTGCACCATTTTAAAAGCTAGTGAGCCTAAAGGTTCAGCAAGTAAAACCTGAGTAATAACAATTTCATAAACGCAGGCAGACATCTGAACATTCATAAACATTTCATCGTGATATTAAAGACAGGGGATAATAGCCCAGCTCTAACACCATTTCCTTTTCTTTAGACTATGGCATATAAGCTTCTCATGGTCCGTTATGCACTTTGATCAAAATGACTCCCGATATCAGTTTTAGAATATAGCTCGTTATGAAAGGACAGTCGACATCTCGACAACTGCTCACCCTTCTCGTTGGTGACCGTCAACTATCTATGCCATAATCTTAAAATAAACTTTGATCCATTACATTCTTTCGTAAAACATTTCTGTAAATCATCGGGTTCCATCATTTTAAACATTTGCTTCCCATTTTAAAACTTACTGAGTATCGAATTCGACTTTGAAACATATCGTTGAAATGAAACTGGTGAAAGGAAAACCAGTCGCAAGAAAATGGAACAGCACTTATGAAACCTCTGCTGCTCGCAACTATCTCTAAAATGAACCAGCTGGAATAAATAGAAACCAGCTGCAAGACTTTTTACTAAAAACAATCGTATTTAAATGAAACGATGTCGTTGGAGTGAGTAGCAGATATGATGAAAACCACATGCTGATATTCTATTACTTAAAGAAACGACGTCGTTAGCGCATCGATCAGTCGCAAGGAATACGCTAATCGACCAGTTGTAAAAAAAAGCGCTAACACGTGTATATAAATGAATAGTTCCAGTCGCAAGACTAATACCAGCTGAAATGAACAGTACTTGAAAACAAATAAAGCAACTGCTGAACTATCTCTCTGGAATGCATCTGCTGATGAACAGTGCATCTGCTGATTTTGGGAAAACAACGCAACTGCTAAATTCTAACAAAGGAAATGCAGCTGCTAAATTTTACGATAACAATGCAGCTGCTGATCTCTAAAAAGGGAACGCAACTGCTGGTTTTAACAAGGAAAGATGCACCTGCTGATGAACAGTGCATCTGCTGATTTTGGGAAAACAACGCAACTGCTAAATTCTAACAAAGGAAATGCAGCTGCTAAATTTTACGATAACAATGCAGCTGCTGATCTCTAAAAAGGGAACGCAACTGCTGGTTTTAACAAGGAAAGATGCACCTGCTGATGAACAGTGCATCTGCTGATTTTGGGAAAACAACGCAACTGCTAAATTCTAACAAAGGAAATGCAGCTGCTAAATTTTACGATAACAATGCAGCTG
>KV018095.1:35319-49040 GCA_001598015.1 Dorcoceras hygrometricum | reverse complement strand
TTTATTTAACTCGCGATAATCTATACACAATCTCATACTCCCATCCTTTTTCTTTACAAACAAAACAGGGGCTCCCCATGGCGATGTACTTGGTCTAATAAACCCTTTCTCCAACAGATCTTGTATCTGTTCTTTCAATTCTTTCATCTCTGTTGGAGCTAATCGATATGGTGGTCTAGATACTGGAGCAGCTCCTGGAATTAGATCAATGGAAAACTCTAACTCCCTGTCTGGTGGCAATCCTTGAATATCTTCTGGAAAAACCTCAGGGAATTCATTGCTACTTCTACGTTGGACAATTGGGGTCTATCTGTCGCTGTTAAGGACGATATGATTGAAGGAACTTTATTAACATGTTTGGCCAAAAACTGGAATGGCTATTTTCCTGGTGGGTTAACAGCTACTGCTCGTAGTTTAAAGTCAATTACTACCCCATACTTAGTTAGCCAATCTATTCCCAAAATCAAATCAAATTATGGCATTGGCAACATAATTAAATCAGCAGTAATCTTATGCCCTTGAAGTTTAAGTTCTAAACTTCTAAACAATTCGTGCGATACCAGCTTTTCCCCTGATGGTACCGACACACAATAACCTATCATTACTTGTTCAGGCTGGATAGACAATTTCTTAACAAACTCAGCAGAAATAAATGAATGCGTAGCTCCTGAGTCTAACAAAGCTAGAGAAGGAAATCCAGCTATTGAAATTTCACCTGTGACCACTGTTGAGTCTGGAGGAGCTTGATCAGCTGTCATGACAAAGGCTCTGCTGGTCACCAGCTGCTTGAATTTTGGACAATTCCTCATAATATGTCCAGGCACTCCACATTTATAGCAGACTTTTTGTCCCAGTCTGCATTGCCCCAAATGATTCTTATGGCATTTAGGACATTCTTTTCTATCATTACCAGCAGGAACAGAGCTTATAGGTTGAATTTGTAGAAGCTTTTGCTCCTGAGGCCTCTGCTGGTTCTTGTTCTGTTTCTTGAATGGCCTCGGATCCTTCTGCTGAAAGGCTTGTCTCTTTTGCTGCCTTTCTTCATCAAGATCCTTCCAATCTCTTTCGATTTGCAGGGCTCTATCCACTGCTTCCCTGTAAGTTCTTGGCACTGACAGCCTCACATTAATTTTAAACATTGGTTTCAATCCTTCTATGAAGTGACTCAATTTCTCTTCTGGGTCACTTCCTATCAGTGGCACGAAATAGCATCCTCTTTCAAACTTCCGCACATACTCCTGTACGGTTAAACTTCCTTGCTTGAGGGTCAAAAATTCCCTCTTCAATTCAGACCTTTTCCCAGCCGTAAAGTATTGCTCGTAGAATACTCGCTTGAAATCTGCCCAAGTGAGATTCAGCAGATCCACAGACAACTTGGCTCCTTCCCACCAAATCATCGCGTCTTCCCTTAACATGTAGATAGTGCACCTTGGCCTATCTAAATCAGACAGTTGGAGGTACTCGAAAATAACCTCCATGGATTTGATCCAACTCTCTGCAACTAGTGGATCAGCAGTTCCACTAAATTCCTTAGGCTTCTGGCGCCTAAATTTCTCTTGGGATCGTCATTACTAGGTCCCCTGCTGCTGGAAGATTGGCCATTGCCTCTGTTGTTATTCTGTTCTACCAGAATTCTTAACAATTGAGTGATGTTAGCATTGTTATCACTCTCAGTTTCTTCTAGAGGAATACTACTTCTAGTTCTTCCTCGTCCTCTTCCTGACATTCTATATTCTATAGCCCATAATCCACCACATGCATAAATAAGAACGTGCTAAATAATTTAAAGACAATGCTCTGAAAATAAACTCACAACTTAGAAGAACAGACGATGAACATTGATCCAGCTGATGGTGCGTGTGTTTATCTCAGGAACGTTGCTCTGATACCATGTTGTAACACTCGAACCCAACGGGGCCACTAGAATTGGGATAAATAAAAATTTTCGAAATAAAAGAAGGACTAAAAGATAATTCGCTATAGGCTGTATTTCCTATAACTTGAAAGAAACAAAACAAACAACAATCTCAAAGACCAGCAGATACCTAAGTTGCGCGCTAACTGCTAAAAACATTTGCGGAAAAACAGTTTCTATTGATAATTGCAATTGCGATTTACAACAACTGATATTCGATGTAAATATACAATCGTTTCTACTGATCTAATACAGTACAATCTAAATCAAAATGATACAGCTGAGACACGGAAAGACGTAGGCCTTGGATAAACACAACACCCAGCTGCTGGTCTCAAGTTTCACCTGCTGTTCGTTCTTCAGCTGTCGTACCTGCACCATTTTAAAAGCTAGTGAGCCTAAAGGCTCAGCAAGTAAAACCTGAGTAATAACAATTTCATAAACACAGGCAGACATCTGAACATTCATAAACATTTCATCGTGATATTAAAGACAGGGGATAATAGCCCAGCTCTAACACCATTTCCTTTTCTTTAGACTATGGCATATAAGCTCCTCATGGTCCGTTATGCACTTTGATCAAAATGACTCCCGATATAAGTTTTAGCATATAGCTCGTTATGAAAGGGCAGTCGACATCTCGACAACTGCTCACCCTTCTTGTTGGTGACCGTCAACTATCTATGCCATAATCTTAAAATAAACTTTGATCCATTACATTCTTTCGTAAACATTTCTGTAAATCATCGGGTTTCATCATTTTAAACATTTGCTTCCCATTTTAAAACTTTAATGAGTATCGAATTCGACTTTGAAACATATCGTTGAAATGAAACTGGTGAAAGGAAAACCAGTCGCAAAAAAACTGGAACAGCACTTATGAAACCTCTGCTTCTCGCAACTATCTCTAAAACTGAACCAGCTGGAATAAACCAGAAACCAGCTGCAAGACTTTTTTTAATAAAAACAATCGTATTTAAATGAAACGATGTTCGTTAGCGCATCGATCAGTCGCAAGGAATACGCTAATCAACCAGTTGTAAGAAAAAGCGCTAACACGTGTATATAAATGAATAGTACCAGTCGCAAGACTAATACCAGCTGAAATGAACAGTACTTGAAAAAAAATAAAGCAACTGCTGAACTATCTCTCTGGAATGCATCTGCTGATGAACAGTGCATCTGCTGATTTTGGGAAAACAACGCAACTGCTAAATTCTAACAAAGGAAATGCAGCTGCTAAATTTTACGATAACAATGCAGCTGCTGATCTCTTAAAGGGAACGCAACTGTTGATTTTAACAAGGAAAGATGCACCTGTTGATGAACAGTGCATCTGCTGGAATTTACGAAAGACACTTGTAATATCAAAATAATGATCGCGCTACCAGCCGTCGCATATTAAACCAGACTTTATACTGATTCAACTAGCAACTACTGATTACACAAAATCATCAAATCCCGATATCACAGCAAAAGAAGAACATTCGTAAACATTATAATAATGCACCTGCTGAATCTTAACAAAGAGATACAGCTGCTGGAACATGACTCGACATTTGTAATATCAAAACAACAACTACGCCATCCGCCGTTGCCTGTCAAACCATACTTTATAATGATTCGACCAGCATCTACCGATTACACAGTTATCAAATTCTGATGTTACAAATACTGCGAGAAGAACATTCATAACATTTCTGGAATTCAATTCGAATCCTCAGCATATTTAAAACATCATAAACTTTCTGAAAATCATACTGGAAGCATCATAAACATGAAAAACATCATTTTCGAACCCATCTTTCTTTCCTTTTCATGTCTAAATCATTTCAAACATGAACTTTAAACATAATTTAAACATACAGGCAAGCAGATCCATAAAACACAATATATGCTTCAAATGGTGTAGCAAAGGATCAGCTTTTACTTGCCTTAAACAAAGCTTTGCGGTAGCAGCTAATTCCTGCAGAAATCCTCCCTTTGAGCAACGCACGAACTCTTCTGGAAATATTTTGAAGAACGCTTTAAAACTTTTCTTTGCAAATGATGAAAATCTTACTTTGAAAACAGGTTTTTATATGAAAGGGATTAGTGGCAAGCTACTTGTGAAATCAAGCATGACACACCTCTTAAATTTAGTAAAATTCCCTTCATATCATTTTAATTTGTAAAACACCAAACCTTCTCCTAAAGAAAGCATTTCACCTCTTAAAACATTTTCCAATCGATTTAAAATCAAGCTCGTGCATCGCTCATTGGAGTTTCCTGCTGGTACCAGCCGCAGCGCATCTTACCTGCTAACCTCAATAAATCAGCAGATATATAACATTTAAAATTGCCAATTTGGCCCATAAAATCAATAAAATGCATAAATGTGGTCCTATGGATTTTGGGGCGTTACAAATATACTCAAAAACCAGCTCCTAAGTACGTGCTTTCACCCAGCACAACACTCAGCTGATCAGCTCGGATACTCCAAGCAGCACACACCTAGCTTGGATCGACAGTGTTCAAATCAGCTCAGACCTCTCCATTCTTCCAGCTTAGGCACGCAGACACAACATCGGCTCTCTCTCCGAACAGACCAACTCGGAGCATCCAGCACATCTCTAAGCTGAATACAGCTTGTACTCACATACGAAATCCCAGAGTTGTTCACGTCAAAGCTGGTGTTCCCAAAACTAGCTCGCAGCAGAAACTTAAACCATCACAACGTAGCAGCTCAGCTCAGAGATACTCTCTCAGATTAGTTCGCATCTGATCTGATCTATGCCACCTGAAGGTTACCAACAACTTACACCAATTCTCCTAAGCTGATCACTAAGACACTGCTTCCGCTAAACAGTTCACAGGATACCATCTAGCTCAGCGCTCAAGCTCGTTGTCCAGCTCCGAACTAATCTGCCCAACCATCTCAACCCAAAGTTGGTCTCGATTTACCATCAAAATCCACCAACAGACCTCTAAGCTGGAACCAGATCACACTGGACTTGCTCGCACTTCATCTGTACAGCTTATCTCTAATCGATGTACAGTAGAGTACATAAGACTAGCTCAGCCCATCGCTGACTTTGCTGAACCTGACAGTTTACCTTGACCAGCTCGAGCATAACCTTAGGCCAGCTTGCAGCAAGGCTGATCCTTATCAACCCATATTCTTAAGCTGCAACATCTCTACTGATAGATCATCAATCCGTTCTAATTATCAGTTCTTAAAACCATGCTTCTTACCAATGATAATCTGCCCTGAAACCTGAACAACTTGTATTATCAGCTTGGCATGAAAACTTGGATAGGAACACATCTAAGCTGGTCTCTTCACCAGTAGCTTACCAAGCCGAAATATCTCTATTAGTTAATCACTACTCCGGTTTGATTAACTCGCTAATTACCATCTGATAATTCACGGTCCTCACATTCTCCCCAACAAAGAGAGGATTTCATCCTCAAAATCAAACCACAACTACAGGCCAGGACTGAAAAATACTAGAAAACCATCCAAAACTGAAATGTGCCACATACCAGCATTCCTTGATTCTCTCCAAAAAGCTACTAACCAAGAGTTCAAGATAACTCAAACACCAGTCAGCAGAAAAGATAACCTGAGTCAATATAGAGCATACCAACCAGATGAATCCCACTCCTGTCTCATCTTATCTTCCACTTCCCAGGCAGCCTCTTCTCTACCATGCTTGATCCACTGAACCATCACTAACGAAATTTTCAGGCCCTGTGCTAATCTAAAAAAAGATTAACAGCACAATCAAGCACATAATCGCGGAAGCATTAAAATAGGGCTTAAAAAGTTTTTCAAATGTTTGGGCCTGAACAATAAAATCATCATACTCAAAATAAGAGTTACTCAAATCCAACAACAAACAGGATATCAATAAAACTTAAATAACAGATCCCCCCAAAATACATAGAAACTCAGGGCATCCCCTGGTTCAATACATAATACGAATACACTGGGACTCAACCAAACGGGGATCTATTAGCTGAAGCTCCACTCTGCCCAGCCAGATTACCTGCTGCTCCTGCATTGGGTAACACAGACCCAAGAACACCAAAACAGGAAAAGAAATACGAGGTCAAACCTCAGTACGAAGAGAACTAAGACAACAACAACTCATAAACATGTAGTAAATCAAAACATGAATGCATGAGGGCTGTCAAAGAATCGGTCATCTAGGCCAACGAGTCAGCTGGCAAATCAAAGGCGAGCTTCTACACCACGCACAACCAATCAGCCGTTGGATATCATCGGTCCATGATATTCAGGTCTGGCCACTCAAATTAACCATCAAAGCTCGGTGGTATTTAGACACGACAACTCTGTCGCCACTCCGATGATAGCGTTGGACCTTTCAGGCACGACACATCTGTATGCCGATCAAAACGTGGCTCTCAATCAGGTTTCAATCGATCAACAGGCCCAATATGTATGCATTTATGCCAAGAAATTCACATCTGATTTCCAGATTCATAATTCACGTAAAACAGAACATATAATTTAAGCAATTAGCCAAGTCTGTTTCACGTAAAACAAAGAATACACAAAACACCATTCATGCTCCAAAATAGTACACGCTTATGCCAAAACTAT
This sequence comes from Dorcoceras hygrometricum, assembly GCA_001598015.1. NCBI lineage: Eukaryota > Viridiplantae > Streptophyta > Magnoliopsida > Lamiales > Gesneriaceae > Dorcoceras > Dorcoceras hygrometricum. The sequence goes on along the minus strand of KV018095.1, from coordinate 42,516 downwards.
AATCAGAATCTCAATTCGCACGTCAAACCTCAGATTATAACTCAACAGATCTCACCAGGGCACGGCAACCTCAGCCTGCTCAAGTCTGCTTCCTCGTCGGTCTCAACAAACACAGGAGGAACTGCCTAGAAGCTCGAATCCAGAAGCTCAGAGGAGTTGAAGGACACTCTGCTCAACTATCGTGAAAACCTTCGAACACATGGATCCTTCGCGCTTCTCCCACACGTAGATCTAAAACTCTAAATTGGTATCGATCGAAAGGGCTAAGTAAGACGAGTTCAACGCCACCAATCTTGCTCCAAACCGCGATGGAAATTGACGGCAATCTACCGGAGAAGGGTTCGGTGAACAGTAACTATCCCCAAGTCAACTGCTACAGTGAAAGCCAATCACCGAAATATTCAGATCCTAGCGCTAACCCACATCTGAGTCCTCAGCGCTCACATAAATCTGCCTCGCTAACTCTAACACGCGCAACGAAACGAAACGGCGTCGCATCTGGGGTTCCCGCTAACTAAGCAAAACGATGTCGCACTGCCTCACATCTGAAACAGATGTCATCACTCACTGATGCTCACGCTCATCCATATCCTTCATCAGATCCTAGCGCTAACACCACCCGTCAACCCAGAAATGTTGACTAACACGTGGCATCTCTGCGCTAACTCTCGCATCTACAATCGCTCGCTACTCAGCACCGTTGACCCGCGTAGACATTTGGTCATGCCTCAGAACAGATTTCACCCACTAGCGAGACATCTGAAATTGCAAAAGGACGACACATCACTTCACGCGACAGGCTCGAATACTCAGATCTCATTTGATAAAAACAAGTGACTCAAAGCTGAACTGTTCTATGTCAAATCTGAAAACCACTAACCAGATTCGACAAAATTATCAAATCTGAAATTCAGTAATCACATCTCCCGTGATCAATTCTTAACCAAATCTAAATTTATAACTTAATCACTAATTACCAAATCTCAATCCTCACATTCTCCCCAACTTAAGATATTTCGTCATCGAATTCAAAGGCAAACACAGGGCAGAAACAACAAAACACCAAAACTGACCAACTCAACTCCACTGTCAAAGCTAAAACAAATGAGGCCACTCTTGTCTCATCTTCTCTTCCACCTCCCAAGTAGCTTCTTCTCGGCCATGCTTACTCCATTGGACCATCACCAACAGAATTATCTTATTCCTCAATTGCTTCTCCTTCCTATCTAGAATTTGAACTGGATATTCAACATAACTTAAGGTAGAATCTAGCTCGACTTCATCAGTCCTCAACACATGGGACGGATCTGGCTCATATTTTCTCAGCATTGACACATGAAAAAAATCATGTATCGCTGCTAATTTATCATGCAGCTGCAATCTATAAGCCAACTGTCCAATCCTCTCAGCAATTTCAAATGGACCGACGAATCTAGGAGCTAACTTGCCCTTGAATCTGAACCTCATCACGCTCTTGAAAGGAGAAATCTTAAGGAACACTCTATCACCAACTTCGAATTATATAGGTCACCGTCTTCTGTTAGCATAGCTAGTGAAGCGATCTTGTGCAGCTTTCATTCTGCTTCGAATTAATGAAACTGATCTCTCATATGCTGCACCAACTCAGGGTTCGAAAGTTGTTTCTCACCAACTCCTTTCCCAGCAGATCGGATATCTACAATTGCGACCATACAACGCTTCAAATGGAGCCATCCTGATAGTCACTTGGTAGTTGTTGTTATAAGAAAACTCAACTAGGGATAGATAATCCTGCCAGCCACCACCGGAATCCATTACAATTGCCCGCAGCATATCTTCTAAAGTCTTAATGGTCCTCTCAGATTGGCCATTTATCTGGGTGTGATAAGTTGTACCCATAGCCAATATCGAACACATCGCTGCTTGCAAACTCTTCCAAAATCGAGATGTGAACCTTGGATCTCTATCGGACACTATCGACACAGGCACTTCATGCAATCTAACCACATGGTCAATGTACAGTTTTGCCATTTTCTTCAACGAACACCTCGCATCATAGGGAATGAAATGAGCTGACTTCGAGAGTCTATCAATCACCACCCAAATCGCATCACATCCCCTACTCGATCGAGGTAAATGAGTAACAAAGTCCATGGCGATGTGCTCCCAATTCCACTGAGGCACTTCTAAACTCTGCAACAATCCACCAGGTCTCTTTCTCTCGGCCATGACCTGTTGACAGTTAAGCATCGAGCAACAAAACCAGAAATGTCGCTCTTCATGCCTTCCCACCAGTAGTGAGACAAAGCATGGTACATCTTTCTCTCACCCGGATGCACACTATAACGACTACAATGGGCTTCATTCAGGATAGTATCTTTCTGTGTGTTTGTCAATGGCCAGCATTTTCCGTGTCAAGTCTGATGTTATTTTATCTTTTGTAAAGACTGTATTAAATCAGTTGCAACAGTAGTAGTTCATATAGAATATCATCTGTTGTACACCGCAATTGCAATATATAAAATAGAATTTGTTTTCCGCAAATGTTTTTAGTAGTTGGCGCGCAAGCGAGTGTCTGTCAGCTTTTGGTTGAGTTCGTGTTTCATTCTTTTAAGTTATAAGAAATACAGCTTATAACAAATTGTCTTTCAGCTCTTCTTTTTATTTTAAAATTTTATTTCACCCCAATTCGTGACCCCGTGGGTTTCGGGTGTCACAAAATTCATCCGCGCAGGCTGATACTGAATATCACAATCAAAATCCTTGAGCAACTCCATCCAACGACGCTGTCTCATATTCAGATCTGACTGAGTGAAGATATACTTCAGACTCTTATGATCTGTGTACACCACAACTCCTCTCCATACAGGTAGTGACGCCAGATCTTCAAGGAAAAGACAATCGCTGCCAATTCCAAATCATGAACGGGGTATCTTGTCTCATGGGGCTTCAACTGTCGAGACGCATACGCAATCACGTACCCATTCTGCATCATGACACATCCCAAACCACTCAGAGAAGCATCGGAGCAAACAACAAAACCTCCAGATCCGGATGGTAAAGCCAACACAGGAGCAGTAGTCAACTTCTCCTTAAGTGTCTGAAAACTCGACTCACACTCGTCAGTCCAAACAAACTTCCTATCTTTCTGAGTCAACTGCGTCATCGGCCTGGCTATTGAAGAGAAATTCTCGATAAAACGCCTATAATAGTCAGCCAGTCCTAAGAAACTACGAATCTAAGAAACATTCTAGGTCGCTCCCACTTAAGAACTGCTTCGACCTTACTAGGATCCACAGAAATATCTTGCACAGAAATCACATGACCCAAAAAGATTGCTCTATCCAGCCAAAATTCGCACTTGCTGAACTTGGTATACAACTGCGAGTCTCTCAATCTCTGCAATACCAATCTCAGGTGCTCCTCATGCTCTCTGAAACTTCTCGAATACACCAAGATGTCATCTATTAAGACAATCACGAATCGATCGATATACTCACTGAAGACGCGATTCATCAAATCCATGAAAATAGCAGGGACATTCGTCAACCCAAACGGCATCACAAGAAACTCATAATGCACATATCTCGTCCGAAAGCTGCCTTCGCTACATCAGCGTCTCTAATTCGCAACTGGTGATAGCCAGAGCGCAAGTGAATATTTTAGTATACGGCCGATCCTTGAAACTGATCAAACAGGTCATCAATCCTCGGCAACAGATACTTATTCTTGATCGTTGCTTTGTTCAACTGCCGGAAATCCACGCACATCCTCATAGACCCATCTTTCTTCTTCACAAACAAAATCGGAGCTCCTCAAGGCTACATACTTGGTCGGATGAAGCCTTTCTCAAGAAGATCTCTCAACTTCTCCTTGAGTTCTTTCAACTCAGCTGGCGCCAACCGATACGGAGCTCTAGAAATTGGGGCTGTCCCTGGCACAAACTCTATACTGAAATCGATCTCTCGTCTCAGAGGGAATCTCAGAATCTCATCTGGAAACACGTCTCGGAACTCTCTGACAATCTGAATATCGCCCAACTCCACACGCGACTCTTGGGAAACATCGAGCGCATAGATCATGTATCCAGCGTTATCGAGCGATAACATACTAAACATCTCCATGGCGGAAACCAGTGGAATCTTCGAGCGCGAGTCAGCACCATAGAAATACCACTTCTCTCCCGACTCGGGGCAAAATCTCACCACACCACGGAAACAATCAACAGTCGCTCTATGCACATCCATTCCCAAAATACCATCAAAATCCCTCATCTCCAAAGAGATCAAATTAGCCATTATCGCATTCTGATCAAACCGAATCACACAATCCACCATAATCTCACGGGACAACATGTAACGCCCAAAAATCCATAGGACCATATATATGAATCTTATTTATTTCAAGGGTCAAAATGCCAATTTAAATGTTAGCATAAGCTATTTTATGAAAGCTGATTTTACTGATTTCAGAAATGAGGTACGACGCAGCAAGTTCCAGTAGATGTCACTCCAAGCGCAATATACGAGCAGATTTTAGAAATCTGTTGAAAATAATTTTAAGGAGAACAAAATGGTTTCTTTTAGAAAGTATTTGGTAGATTTTCAAACTAAAATATTGAGAGGGAAATTTTACTAAAATTCATAACTTTAGGTAAGGTGTGTCATGCTTGATGATTACACCTCACCTGCCACTAATCCCTCCCATACAAATACTTATTTTGAAGGAAAAGTTTATTTTCACTTACAAAGAAAACTGTTTTGTGTTCTCTCAAATATTTCCAAAGAAGCTCGTTGTGATTGCTTGAGGAGGAGGAACTCTGCAGGAATCAACTGCCGTTGTAAAACTTAGTTCAAAGGTAAGTAAAAGCTGATTCTTTGCTGCACCATTTGAAGCATATATTGATTTTCTTTATTTTATGGATCAGCTTGCGTGTATGTTTAAAGTTATGTTAAGTTCATGTTTAAGAAGCTTTACGAATGACCAAGAAAAGAAAGATCGGATTCAAAGATATCTTTTCTGCAACTCAATCAGGTCCAGAACCACCAATCTTCCTCTAAATCTCAAACATCCGTCAGAAGTAATAGTAAAATCATCAGACTGACCATTCTGAGCCTTAATCTTAAACTCATGGACATAAGGATCAGTCCTCTGTGCCTCTCTGATGTTCATCACAATCTGTGGTTCAACCTGAATAGAAGAAACTATGAAATAATGTTCACCCGGTTGAAACCGCCAACCAGAATAACCCAACTGCTCGTGGACTCTCGAGATACTCAAAGATGTTAGCATCGCAGGCTGGGCTTTCCTACTCAAAGCATCGGCTACTAGGTTCATCCACCCAGGCTGATACTGAATCTCACAATCAAAATCCTTGAGCAACTCCATCCAACGTTGCTGTCTCATATTCAGATCTTACTGAGTGAAGATATACTTCAAACTCTTGTGGTCGGTGTACACCACAAATTCCTCACCATACAGGTAGTGACGCTAGATCTTCAGGGAGAAAAAAATCTCCGCCAATTCCAAATCATGAACGGGGTATCTCGTCTCATGGGGCTTCCACTGTCGAGACGCATACACAATAACATACCCGTTATGCATCAGAACACATCCCAAGCCACTCATAGATGCATCGGAGCAAACAACAAAACCTCCAGATCCAGATGGTAAAGCCAACATAGGAGAAGTAGTCAACTTCTCCTTAATTGACTCAAAAAATGACTCGCACTCGTCAGTCCAAACTAACTTTCTATCTTTCTGAGTCAATTGCGTCATCGGCCTGGCTATCGAAGAGAACTTCTCGATAAAACTGCCTATAATATCCAGCCAATCCTATGAAACAACGGATCTCGGAGACATTCTTCGGTCGCTCCCAGTTAAGAACCGCTTCGACCTTATTAGGATCCACAGAGATTCCTTGTGCAGAGATGACATGACCAAAAAATATTACTCTATCCAGCCAAAATTCACACTTTCTAAACTTGGCGTACAACTGCGAGTCTCTCAACTTTTGCAATACCAATCTCAGGTGCTCGTTATGCTCTCTGAAACTCCTCGAATATACCAAGAAGTCATCTATGAAGACAATCTCGAATCGATCGATATACTCACTGAAGACGTGATTCATCAAATCCATGAAAATAGCCGGGGCATTCGTCAACTCAAACGGCATCACAAGAAACTCATAATGCCCGTATCTTGTCCGAAAAGCTGTCTTCGCTACATCAGCGTCTCTAATTCGCAATTGGTGATAGCCAGGGCGCAAGTCAATCTTCGAGCATATGGTCGATCCTTGCAACTGATCAAACAAGTCATCGATCCTCGGCAACGGATACTTATTATTGATCGTTGCTTTGTTCAACTGCCGGAAATCAACGCACATCCTCATAGACCCATCTATCTTCTTCACAAACAAATCGTAGCTCCCCAAGGCGACATTCTCGGTCGGATGAAGCCTTTCTCAAGAAGATCTCTCAACTTCTCCTTGAGTTCTTTCAACTCAGCTGGCGCCAACCAATACGGAGCTCTAGAAATTGTGGCTGTCCCTGGCACAAACTCTATACTGAAATCGATCTCTCGTCTCGAAGGGAATCTCATAATCTCATCTGGAAACACGTCTGGGAACTCTCTGACAATCGGAATATCGCCCAACTCCACACGCGACTCTTGGGAAACATCGAGCGCATAGATCATGTATCCAGCGTTATCGAGCGATAACATACTAAACATCTCCATGGCAGACACCAGTGGAATCTTCGAGCGCGAGTCAGCACCATAGAAATCCCACTTCTCTCCCGACTCGGGGCGAAATCTCACCACACCACGGAAACAATCAACAGTCGCTCTATGCTCAGACATCACATCCATTCCCAAAATACCATCAAAATCCCTCATCTCCAAAGAGATCAAATTAGCCATTATCGCATTCTGATCAAACCGAATCACACAATCCACCATAATCTCACGGGACAACATGTAACGCCCAAAAATCCATAGGACCATATATATGAATCTTATTTATTTCAAGGGTCAAAATGCCAATTTAAATGTTAGCATAAGCTATTTTATGAAAGCTGATTTTACTGATTTCAGAAATGAGGTACGACGCAGCAAGTTCCAGTAGATGTCACTCCAAGCGCAGTATACGAGCAGATTTTAGAAATCTGTTGAAAATAACTTTAAGGAGAACAAAATGGTTTCTTTTAGAAAGTATTT
>KV018095.1:0-33727 GCA_001598015.1 Dorcoceras hygrometricum | reverse complement strand
TGAAGGGATCTGGGTTATTGTCCCCGCATCCAAGTTATGAAAGAAAGTTTTAAGAAAGTTTACGAAAGAATGTTTACGTTTAAATGAAGTTCCTTTAAACTCAGTTATGTAAATGTTCAAATGTCTGCCTGAATTATATGACTTTGTTATTACTCAGATTTTACTTGCTGATCTCTAGGCTCATTAGCTTTTAAAATGGTGCAGGTGAGACAGTTAAGGTACAAGCGGAAGGTGGAAGCTGAGACAGCTGGGTGGTGAAGTGTTTATCTATGGACAATTTTTTTTCGTATCTTAGATGTTGTTGTCTTATATCCTAGATATCTGTATTAGATCTATTGCAACAGTAGTAAATTCATATATAATTTCAGATATTGTAATATCACATTTGCAGTATATATTTGAAATCTGTTTTCCGCAAATTTTCAGTACTAGGCGCCAAATGTGTGTATGTCAGATTTGTGTTTGTGTTTCGAAACTTTTCTAAGTTATATGAAGTACAACTTATAACGAATTTTTGTTCAGCCCTTCTTTTTATTTCAAAAAATTTTACATCACCCCAAAATTCGTGACCCCGTGGGTTCTGGCGTCACAACATGGTATCAGAGCAATGTTCCTGAGATAAACACATGCACTGTCAGTTGGATCAGATTTCATCGACCGTTTCTCCAAAGATGTGAGTTTATTTTTCAGAGCATTATCTTTAAATTTTTAGCATGTTCTGATAATTATATGTGGTGGATTACGGGCAATAGATTATAAGATGTCAAGAGGAAGAGGTAGAAGAGGTAATCTCTTAGAGGAAACCAACCCTGACAGTAATGCTAGTATCGCTCAACTCTTAAGACTGCTGGTAGATCAAACCGGCAGAGGTAATGGCCAATCTTCTATCAGTAGAGGACCAAGCCATGATGATCCCCAAGAAAAGTTCAGAAGGCAGAAGCCAAAGGAGTTTTAGTGGTACAACGGACCCATTAGTTGCAGAAAGTTGGATCAAATCGATGGAGGTTATCTTTGAGTACCTCCAGATGCCAGATTTAGATAGGCCTAGGTGTGCTATCTATATGTTAAGAGATGACGCCATGATTTTGTGGGAAGGGGCTAAGCTGTCTGTGGATTTGTTGAATCTTACTTGGGCAGATTTCAAACAAGTATTCTTTGAGCAATACTTCACGGCAGACAAGAGGTCTAAATTGAAGAGGGAGTTTCTGACCCTGAAACAGGGGAGCATGACCGTACAGAAGTATGTAAGGGCATTTGAAAGAGGGTGTTACTTTGTGCCTTTGATAGGCAACGACTCAGAAGAGAAGTTAAGCCATTTTGTGGAAGGATTGAAGCCTATGTTCAAGATGAACGTTAGGCTATCTGTGCCCAAGACTTACAGAGAAGCAGTGGATAGAGGCCTGCGAATTGAAAGAGAGTGGAAGGATGTTGATGAAGAAAGGCAGCAGAAGAGGCAGGTGTAAGGACCCACCCAGCTCCCTACTGTGGAGACCCTGGAGGGTGAACCCATACTCATAGGACTACCCACACCCCTGGAAGTGTGGTTGAACTGCCTCCCCAGGGAATTGAACCCAGGTCACCAGGCTTATTACCCAATGTTCACCTTCCCTGGTACCCTTCAAGAAGCAACATAAGAATCAGCAGAGGTCTCAGGAATAGAAACCTCTACCGATTCAACCCATTAGTGCAGTACCAGCTAGCAACAACAGATCAGTGTGTCCTAAGTGTCAGAAGACACACCCTGGTCAATGCAGACTTGGACAGAATGTCTGCTACAGACGTGGGTTTCCAGGGCATATCATGAAGAATTGCCCAAAGTCAAGGAAACTGGTGACCAGTAGAGCCTACATGATGACAGCTGATCAAGCCAACCCAGACTCGACAGTAGTCATGGGTAAGACTATAATTGCTGGTTTGCCTTCTATGGCTTTGATAGATTCAGGAGCTACTCACTCCTTTATAGCAGCCAAGTTTGCTAAGAAGTTACCCGTTAAGCCTGACCAGGTAGCTATAGGCTTTTGTGTAACAATACCTTCGGGAGAAGATTTAGTATCCCATGACTTGTTTTGAGGTTTAGAACTTAGACTTTAAGGGCATTGCTTATTACCCAATGTTCACCTTCCCTGGTACCCTTCAAGAAGCAACATAAGAATCAGCAGAGGTCTCAGGAATAGAAACCTCTACCGATTCAACCCATTAGTGCAGTACCAACTAGAAACAACAGATCAGTGTGTCCTAAGTGTCAGAAGACACACCCTGGTCAATGCAGACTTGGACAGAATGTCTGCTACAGACGTGGGTTGCCAGGGCATATCATGAAGAATTGCCCAAAGTCAAAACAACTGGTGACCAGTAGAGCCTACGTGATGACAGCTGATCAAGCCAACCCAGACTCGACAGTAGTCATGGGTAAGACTATAATTTCTGGTTTGCCTTCTATGGCTTTGATATATTCAGGAGCTACTCACTCCTTTATAGCAGCCAAGTTTGCTAAGAAGTTACCCGTTAAGCCTGACCAGGTAGCTATAGGCTTTTGTGTAACAATACCTTGGGAGAAGAGTTAGTATCCCATGACTTGTTTTGAGGTTTAGAACTTAGACTTTAAAGGCATTTGATTACTACCAATTTAATTGTGTTACCAATGCCTGAGTTCGATATGATTTTGCGAGTAGACTGGCTTACTAAGTATGGAGTAGTGATAGATTTTAAGCTTCGAACAATAGTGGTTAATCCACCCAAAGGAGATCCATTTAAGTTTGAAGCCAATCATGTTTGGAGGATTCCTCGTATTATATCAGCTCTTAAGGCTCAACGTTGTTTGAGGAAAGGAGGGGTAGGATTTTTGGCAAGCCTATCGTCCTTATCAACGATTAGTAAGCCCCAACTTTTAGATGTGGAGGTGGTGAATGAGTTTCCCGGGGTTTTTCTAGAGGATATCCATGGATTACCACCAGACAGAGAACTGGAATTTTTGATTGACTTAGTTCCAGGAGCAGCTCCAGTTTCCAGACCACCTTACCGTTTAGCTCCATCGTAGATGAAGGAACTAAAGGAACAGATACAAGATCAGTTGGATAAAGGATTTATTAGACCAAGCACTTCACCCTGGGGTTTTTGGACTTACGAATGCTCCATCAGCTTTCATGGATTTAATGAATAGAGTTTTCCAACAATTTCTGGACCAATTTGTAGTTGTGTTCGTAGATGACATCTTAGTTTATTCTAAGATAAGATTTGAACATGTCGACCATTTGAGTACAGTGCTTCAAGTTTTGAAGAATAAGCAGTTGTTTGCTAAATTTAGCAAGTGTGATTTCTGTTTGAAGAAAGTAGCATTCTTAGGTCATATTATATCTAAGGATGGATTAGAAGTTGACCCAGCTAAGGTAGAAACTGTTCATGACTGGCTAGTACCAAGATCTGTTTCAGAGATAAGGAGTTTCTTGGGTTTAGCCGGATATTATAGACGATTTATCCAAGGATTTCTAAGATAGTTGTCCCCTTGAGCTCGCTGACAAGAAAGCTAGTTAAGTATGAATAGACTCCAGAATGTCAAATCATCTTTGACAAGTTGAAGCAAGCGCTGATAGAAGCCCCTGTGCTAACCATGCCATCCGATCAAGGAAAGTTTTTCATCTATACAGATGCGTTTAATATGAATGTAGGTGCTGTACTGATGCAGGACCGTAGAGTGATTTCTTATGATTCCAGACAACTTAAGGATTATGAGATGAATTATCCTACGCATGACTTAGAGCTGGCAGCTGTAGTCTTTGCCCTTAAGATTTGGATACATTATCTCTATGGGGAGAAGTGTGAAATATTCACTGACCATAAGAGCCTAAAGTACTTCTTCACCCAGAAGGATTTGAATATGAGGCATAGGAGATGTTAGAGCTGGTAAAGGATTATGATTGTACAATCAGCTATCACCCAGGAAAAGCCAATGTGGTGGCAGATGCCTTGAGTAGGAAATCTGTTGGATTAGCTCACCTCTTTGTCCAGAGACCATTGGCGTATGATATTGAGAAGTCTGGAATAGAAGTAGTGCCCAGTGGTAGTAATATGGTTTTGGAAGATCTCTCCATAAGGTCAAATCTGATAGATTAGATTCATGATGGACAACCAAAGGATGAGCAACTTCCGAAGTGGGTTAAACAAGATAAAGAGAGAGGCAGCAACCTCTACTTTTCTGAAGGAGGAATAATCAGATATCTGGGAAGAATCTGGGTGCCCCAAGTAGATACCTTGAGATCAGATTTGATGACGGAAGCCCATACCGCCCCATACTCTGTACATCCGGGGAGTACTAAAATGTACAAGGACCTCCAGAAGTTGTATTGGCGGCCATGAATGAAGCGAGACATTGCCAGATTTGTCTCTGAGTGTTTGACTTGTCAATTGGTGAAAGCTGAACACAAAAGACCAGCAGGATTATTGAAGCCACTGCCTATTCCAGAATGGAAATGGGAGTGTATAGCGATGGATTTTGTAGTTGGTCTACCCAATACTGTTCAAGGATATAACTCTATTTGGGTTATAATTCACAGACTCACTAAGTCTGCTCACTTCTTACCAGTTAAGACAACATACGACGTGATGGCTCTGGAAGCACCCTTCCACCAACATTGAGCATGCTCTCTTAACTGAAGAACAGCCAACTTCAGTCTCTTCTCATTGGAATAATCCATGGTATCGAACAGCTCCTCCATGTGTTCTAACCACCCCTTGGCCATCAAACCACCCTCGAATCCAGTAAAAGTAGGGGGATTCATTCTCTGAAATCTAGCCAACACTAGTTCCATCTCACCAATTTGTATAGTCAAATTATCGACCTCAACCTCTGCCTATTCAGCTCGACGACGCAAAGGTATATTCTGCTGAGCAACATTCTCGTCACTCTCCGGGGCTCTAGACTCCCCCGACTACCTGCCTAGAAGCTCTACCTCTCCTTCTCAGTGGAATCTAACCAATACTAACAAGGTAAACACATAGGCAGTTATAGAAGTCACATATTCAAGCACAAACGAAAGTTCAAACTCTGTGTCTAGACTTAAGTGTGATAGAAAAAAATCGAGCAGAGATTAAACACTAAATTATGCAAAATACGGAAGCTTAAAATATGGATTAAAAATTTTCATTTTCGGCCTGAACAAAAAGACAATTCAAAAATACATTCATACTCAAAGTATAGATTTTTAACATAAAATATCTACAACAAGCAGTACCAGAAATGTATACAAATACTCAACGAATACAAATCTTCACGCAGGGCATCCCCAGGTAATCTGACTCAATACAATATACATAGCTGTGACTCGAAAAAGGGGCTCTACCAGCTGACGCACCACTAGGTCCAGCTGATTTAACTGAAAAACATGAAAAGACAGAATACAAGACCAAAGCAGCCCCCATGATGGGAAAAAACAATGAGGTCAAACATCAGTACGAAGAGCACTCATAAAACAACAATGGTAATCTGACTCAATACAATATACATAGCTGTGACTCGAAAAGGGGCTCTACCAGCTGACGCACCACTAGGTCCAGCTGATTTAACTGAAAAACATGAAAAGACAGAATACAAGACCAAAGCAGCCCCCATGATGGGAAAAACAATGAGGTCAAACATCAGTACGAAGAGCACTCATAAAACAACAATCAAATAAGAAATGCAATATCGCAAGACGTGCAATCATGAAGGGTACAACGAAGACTCATGGGCTATCACAAGGGTTCACAACAGACTCAGCTGTGAATCATCAAATCACAAAATCAGTGAATTGGTAATCAGTAATCAGAGGCCACATTTCATGCAGCGGTCCCACATGCAGTACCAGCAGCACAAAGCCTCAAAGCTCAACCCAGTTGCCATTCAACTTACTGAGGGGTGGGAGTTATCCACTGAACCTCAGGGCAGACACAAATCTCGTAGCGGGGACTCGAGGGTACGGGAGGCAACCGACACCCCTCATTTCATTTTCAAAATCAGCATGCTGGCACTATCCATCCTCAGATAAAATCAAGTATCAAAAGGAATCAGCTTAAGATGATATGCATGTATGCAAGACAGTATCAGCTTACAATCAGCACAAATAAGCATACATAAGAAATTCAGAGAATCATCATATAAAGCACCGCTAAGCAGACTTAGGTCACATCCAGCACATAATACATAGCAGTTCAGTTCACTCTGGAAATATTCTCATTTTTATGTCAAAGCTGTTAATTAAGCTCAATCCATACCTTCCACAGATCTCGGTACAATACCTCAGCACAGCTTATAGCTAACAGCAGAAAGCACTCCTGCTCCGTTCAAGTCTCGGCCAATAGCTCAAGGCCAGCAACTGACGGCAAAAACCACAATAAAGGCTCTAATCTGCCAAGATACCTAAGAAGTCAGCTCTGCTTAAGCTTACACAACACACGGCCTAAAGCTTCGTAGCTCAGAACAACTATGTCTAACCAACATAGCACTATCCAGCTCAAAGATAAATTCTAGGAATAGGAACTAACACTAGCAGAACACGGTTACCTGAACCGGAGCTCAACTCGTTCGCAAATCGTGAAACCTAGCTCACGCAGTTTCTCAGAGATTCCTCCGTCCGGCTTCCTCCCGACTCCAAACTGGTACAAGAAAGTTGGCCTTGAATAGGGGTTTCCAAACGAGGTACCATCACTCAAATCTGACCAGGCAATCTTTGGCAATCTGGAGAACCGTAGGTCGGGTGAACAATAGCCACGAGGGTTTGGAAGATATCTTTTGGGAATACTCGAGAGAGGATAAGGAGAGGTGTAGTATAAAATAACTAAGTGTTGGTCAACGGTCAATGGTCAAGACATATATACACGCTCCATAGCTTAGAGCTACAGTATACTCAAACCAGCTCTTGAGTACGCTGATTTCACCCAGCACAACGCTCAGCTGATCAGCTCAGATACTCCAAGCAGCACACACCCAGCTTGGATCGATCACACAGACTCGGTCTGGTCTATAGTGTTCAAATCAGCTCAAAATTCTCCACTCTTCCAGCTTAGGCACGCAGACACAAAATCGGCTCTCACTCCGAACAGACCAGCTCGGAGCATCCAGCACATCTCTAAGCTGAATCCATCTTGTACTCACATAGAAAATCCCAGAGTTGTTCACCTCTAAACTTGTGTTCCCAAAACCATGTTCACCTCTAAACTTGTGTTCCCAAAACCAGCTCATGGCAGAAACTTAAACCAGCACAACGTAGCAGCTTAGCTCAGATCTATTCTCTCAGATTAGTTCGTGTGCGACCCGAAAGTTTAGATAGATTAATTGAGTTAATTAATCGGATTTTATGAGATTCAGATTTGAGCGTGAACAAATCTGGGTAACCAGCATTGGGTTTTTAGGCTTTGTGTGCGTATTTGGGTCATATTTGATACTTAGAACAATTCTGGGAAGTTTAAAAAGTTTGGTTGCAGCGATTAGATTTGAGAGCTGATCAGATTCGAGGTTAGAATCTGGTATCTCTAAGCAGAGGTGAGTACACTAGTTTGTTTCTGTAGCGGATAGCAAAACTACGCCGTTTGGATTAGTTGAAATGACAGCGTTTTGGCTTTGTGGGGGAGACTCAGATGTGAGTAGCATTGGTCTTCAGATTCGATGGGATCTGAGTGTTGCGATGCGACGGGTTTAGCATTTCAGATTCGAGTAGCGGGTGACGTGTTGCGAGAGTGGACTCTGTACGACGTCGTTTGAGTAAGTCAGGATCTGTTTGACGAAGAGTCATATCTGATGTGATATTCAGATCCGAGTGGGAAATCAGTTTTGAGACTTAAGTGTCGGTAGGTACTGTTCTTCAGATTTGAGCAGATTTCACCTTTTAATAGAGGACTTTGCCTTCGTCTTTATTATTCAGACTCGACACTTAGAATATTTCCCGATAGCGAATCCTGTCACGATACCCTAGCTACTGTTCACCGAACCTTATCTTCTTCGATTGCCGATGGTAGACAGCTCCGACTAAAGTAAGAGTGGTATCGCTGGACTCCTCTTGCTAAGACGCTTCGTATGGTACCGCTTTTGGAAGCTTGCGTGTGCTTGGAGAGGTTCGTGAAGATATCTCCCTTCTGTAGTCTGTTAGCATAAGCGTGGATTTGCTTCTGCCATTCAGGTAGCTTGTTGGGTAAGTGTTAAGATCCTACCTTGTGCTTCGTTTAGAGCCTTCTGTTGTGTTAGAAGGGTAGGATAGCGCTGGTTGAGTTCGTAGCTCCCAGTTGTAGTTATTTGCGTTGTTGCTTAGCAGGTTTTCAGATCTGTGTTGCTCGGGACTTCGTTGTGTTAATTTTAGCTCAGGACTTAGGTACAGATGTGAGCTTTGTTTACAGCCTTGGATTGAGCATGAGTGATTATGCTTGCTGCTGTGATGCTTCGGTGCTGTTATTGCTTACTTCTGTTGTACTGTGACTTTTATTCTTGCGTATTTTATTTCAACTGGGATATTTTGAGTATTGTAGTATTTTAAATTATGTTTTTATCAGTCATGCCAAAAGCAAAAAATTTAGCCACTATTTTCAATGCTTCCGCTATTGTTTGCGTGGTTTAACTCTGTGATTTTGCACAAGGCCTGACAGTTCGCATCTGATCTGTCTATGTCAAACCCGAAGGTTCTCAACATCTTACACCAATTCTCCTATGCTGATCGCTAAGACACTTCTTCCGCTAAACAGTTCACATGATTCCATCTAGCTCAGCGCTCAAGCTCGCTGTCCAGCTCGAAACTAATTTGCCCAACCAGCTCAACCCAAAGTTGTTCTTGGTTTACCATCAAAATCCACCAATAGACCTCTAAGCTGGAACCAGATCACACTGACTTGCTCGTACTTCATCTGTACAACTTAGATCTAACTCAAATCGATGTACAGTAGAGTACATAAGACCAGCTCAGCCCGTCGCTGACTTCGCTGAACCTGAAAAAGTTTACCTCGACCAGCTCGCGCAAAATCTTAGGCCAGCTCGCAGCAAGGCTGATCCTTATCAAAACAAATCCTTAAGCTGCAACATCTCTACTGATAAATCATCAATCAGTTCTCTTATCACTATTTAAAACCATGCTTCAAACAAATGATAATCTGCCCTGAAATCCGAACAAATTGTATTATCAGCTTGGCACAAAAACTTGGACCAGAACGCATCTAAGCTGGTCTATTCACCAGTAGCTTACCAAGCCGAAAGATCTCTATTTGTTAATCACTACTCCGATCTGATTAACTCGCTAATTACCATATGATAATTCCCAGTCCTCACACCAACATTCAATACAACGGCTAGCAAAAGAATCTCAAGGCTCAATATGCAAATTTTCAAGCTCGATGCCATGGCATGTATATTAATATACGCAATCACATGTTATGAACAACATAAGCAACATCATAGATCAATTTGGTTCATTTGAATAGCGCCCCCAAGGGCCTCTATTTATAGATTTCCGGAACGAGGTCTGGCGATGGTAGCGGTATGAGGGCGACCGAGAGACGGGATGGAGAGAAAGAGTGAATTGTGCAAAATTTGGTTGCTCAACTTTGTGTATTTCCAAGGCCTCTATTTATAGATATTTCATGGGTTCAAACTACATTGATGGGCCCAAGGTAAGCCCAAGCCCGATCCGACCAACTTTAAATCCATCGTTTTGGTTTCATCATAATCCCGATCACGATCAAATCGGACCGATCTGCAAAATTTCAATGTCAGGCCTAGTGCGCTAAATCATAGATTAATTACTCAATTAATCATAATTACACGGAAGCATAAAATATGCTAATTATTTTTCGTTTGGGCCTGAACCGAAAATATCTTTTAAAATACGACCATCATCAAAATAAGGATTTTAACTCATAAATCCATACAACAAAAATGGTAGCAACATACAAGTAAAAACCCAAATACAGATCCCCGAAATAGAGTATTTGCACAGGGCATCCGCTGGCTCAATATATCAATACATAATGTATATAACTGGGACTCAAAATGGGGATCTACCAGCCGACGCTCCACTCAGTCCAGCTGGATTACCTGAAGACCCTGCAAAGGCCAACACAGACCAAAGCAACCCAAAAAGGAAAAATAAACGAGGTCAAACCTCAGTACGAAGAGCAATATACAACAGCTATCAGATACACATGAAACATATCATATCGTGTCATGCATGAGGGCTACCAAGAATCATGGGTAAGCAAGGCACAATGACTCAGCTGTGCAATAAATCTCCGTAAATCAGCAGAATCCAAATCCCAGCGACTCATCTGGATATCACGACTCAGTGACGACATTGGATTTCTGCGCACGGCCACCCAGCGTGATAATCGAGACTCAACGATATTAGGTCTAAAAGAATATAGGCTCAATATTCTATGAGTGAATGCCAAACAGAATCATGCTCACAACAGTGTATCTAAATCACACGCATATACAATTAAGAGAAAAACATCTCCATAAAACCAGCAATTCAGGTAGATCCAATCGACACATAAACACACATACATAATATGTTCTCATGTTCATCTCAAGGCTGTAAGTACTAGCTCAATCCATACCTCGCTCTCTACACAACTGCTACCTCAATGGATCACAAATCCAGCTGTTCACTCACAAGAACGCAGCTCCAACAACCCTGCTCAAATCTTCTGCCCTACCAGCTCACGGCGAAACTCAACAGAAGCTGCTGAAGAGCTCAAAACTTCCAAGACATGTAATAGATCAACTCATATCTAAGCTCGGGAATATATGCAACAGAATAGAGCTAGGAGCTACATGCTCACCCAGCTCGAACCTACATTCCCTGACACAATAACCAGATTTAATCGAAACTTAGAACGAGAAGAAATCACTTAGTCAAGAGCTGTAATGGAATGAAAGAATTATCGGCCGGAAAACTCGAACATGTCGAACACTGCAACTACTTCGCACTCCCTCAACATGCCGACCCAAGGCTCAAGCTTGCTCCAAACGACGGCGTAAATCAACAGTAATTCGGAGAAATAGATCTCGGGTGAACGGTAAGGGTTTGGGAAACAGTATATGTCGATTTCTTTCTGGGAGGAAGATAATGGATATCGGGTCTCAAATTGGCTAAGTGTTGAAAGATATAAAGTATACACGGTCAAAGTCAAAGACAATTACTAAGTCCTGAGATATGCTACATTACCACCAACCAGCTCACTCAAAGCTGCTATCAACTCAGATCTTAATACTACACCATATCTGACTCCTCTCGCTATACCGCTCACTACCACCAAACGACATCGGACAGAAGTATCGCTCACTTCAAATTTGATATCAGCTCCGATACGAAACCAGCTCGCTGCTTCCCTAGCTGGTACACCCGCTTAACAGATCTCATTAATCCGGTTAATGCTATTCAGCTCCAGTGACCCGCATCTACACTGGTGTCGTTAAACGACGTCGCACCGACTCTAGATCTGAGCAATCTGCACACACATCTGTAGGCCAGCTCGCTCACCTCCAGATCTGGACAAACCGGAACCGGTCTACACCAACTCATGAATCGAGCCGGTCCACATCAAACACGACACCAAACCGCCCCGCGCTTACTCTCTCTCTCTATCACTCTAGCTCGAAGCTCAACTACTAAAATCTGGCCGCATCCAAAGCTGATTTCCACAAACAGCTTTGACAAGTTCTCTTGGGCTGGGTACCCGATAGTTCATAGGGCACGATTCTTCGATTTAAATCCTCATTCCCACCAAATAAATTTATTTATCACTATATAAAAATTCACACCCGATCGTTCTATGCCCAAATCCAAAGATTACCAACAATTTACACAATTAAACCTTACTGTTCCTCTAATCCGCTCATAATATATCACTAGTTAAATCCGTTAATTACAGTCCTCACATCCTCACCACGTTACGAGATTTCATCCTCGAAATCAAATGACAACTACAGATCAAAACTAAAAAAAAATCGAAGAATCACCAGGACTGAAATATAACAATCCAACACTCCTCAATGCTTATCACAAGCTACTAACCAAGATTTCAAGAACAACTCATTCACAAATCAACAATGTAAAAGATTATCTGGATTAATTCTACGTATGCTCAAACAGATGAGGCCACTCCTGTCTCATATTTTCTTCAACTTCTCAGGTAGCTTCCTCTCTACCATGCTTGCTCCATTGGACCATCACCAACGGTATAGTCTTGTTCCTCAGTTGCTTCTCCTTCCTATCCAGAATCTGCCCTGGATACTCAACATAACTCAGAGTTGAATCTAGTTCGACTTCATCAGTCATCAGCACATGGGAAGGATCTGGCTCATATTTTCTCAACTTTGATACATGAAACACATCATGTATCGCTGCTAACTCAGCTGTCAACTGCAATCGGTACTCCAAAGACCCAATCCTCTCAATAATCCTGAATGGACCAACAAATCTAGGAGCTAATTTACCCTTAATCCTAAATATCATCACGCTCTTGAAAGGAGAAACTTTCAGAAACACTCGATCTCCAACCTGAAACTCCAAAGCCTGCACCTATTATTACCATAACTAGCTTGATGATCTTGTGCAGTCTTCATTCTACTCCGAATCGGCTCAACCTGATCCTTCATTTGCTGCACAAACTCAGGGGTAGACAGTTGCCTCTCACCAACTTCTTCCCAACAAAGCGGCGATCTACACTTACGACCGTACAAAGCCTCAAATGGCTCCATACTGATAGTCATTTGGTAGCTATTGTTATAGCAAAATTCTACCAAGGATAAAGAATCCTGCCAGCCACCACTGAAATCCATCACAATTGCTCGCAGCATGTCCTCCAAAGTATGTATGGTCCTCTTAGATTGGTCATCTGTCTGGGGGTGATACGTGGTACTCATAGCTAATCTCGACCCCATTGTTGACTGCAAGCTCTTCCAAAACTTAGAAGTAAACCTAAGATCCCTGTCAGACACTATCAACAATGGCACACCATTCTATCTCACCACATGGTCAATGTACAGCTTCACCATATTTTTCATGGAACATGTCATATCGTAGTTGACCTGTTGACAATTCAAACATCGGGCTACAAATCCAGAAATTTCATTCCTCATGCCTTCCCACTAGTAGTGAGACTTCAAGGCATGATACATCTTCTTCTCGCCCGGATGCACACTATAACGGCTGCAATGGGCCTCGTTCAAGATGGTTTCTTTCAAATCGATCAAATTTGGAACTACAATTCTACCACAAAATCTCAGGCATCCATCAGAAGCAACAGAAAAATATTCCGACTGACCATTCTGGTCTTTTATCTTCGACTCATGAATATACGGGTCAGTCCTCTGTGCTGCTCTAAATGTCTGCGACAACCTGTGGTTCAAGCTGAAAAGAAGAAACCACAAAGCACTGATCATTTGGCTGAAAATTCCATCCCGAAGTCCCCAAATTCTCATGGACTTTGGATATACTCAACGACGTCAACATCGCCGGTTGAGTTTTCCTACTCAAAGCATTTGCTACCAAGTTCATTCTCCCAGGCTGATACTGAATCTCATAGTCAAAATCCTTTAGCAACTCCATCCAACGACGTTGCCTCATGTTTAAATCTGACTGGGTAAGGATTTCCTTCACACTCTTGTGGTCCGTGTCCAAAAATTGCTCACCATACAAGTAGTGAAGCTATATTTTCAAGGCAAAAACGATGACAGCCAACTCCAAATCGTGAACGGGGTATCTCATCTCATGAGGCTTCAATTGTCAAGACACATAGGCTATCACTCGCCCGTTCTGCATCAATACATAGCCCAAACCATTCATAGAAGCATCAGAGCACACCACAAAACCTCCAGAACCCGAAGGTAATGCCAATACAGGAGCAGTAGTCAACTTCTCCTTAAGAAACTGGAAACTCGATAGTCACTCATCCGTCCACAGAAATCTCCTATCATTCTATGTCAATTGCGTCATCGGCTTGTTATTGTAGAAAAAACCTTAATGAAATGTCTGTAAGACATCCAAACTCAAGAAACTACGGATCTTCGAAACATTCCTAGGTCGCTCCCAATTAAGAACGGCTTCGACCTTACTCGGATCCACCGAAATACCTTGTGGAGATATGACATGACACAAAATATTACTTTATCTAACCAAAATTCACACTTACTGAACTTCGCATACAGCTGTGAGTCTCTCAGTTTCTTCAATATCAGCCTCAAGTGCTCTTTATGATCTCTATAGCTCCTCGAATACACCAAAATATTATCTATGAAGACAATCACGAAACTATCGATATACTCACTAAAGACGCGATTCATCAAATCCATGAAGACAACATGAGAATTCGTCAATCCAAACGGCATCACAAGAAACTCATAATGCCCGTATCTAGTCCTGAACGCCATCTTCGCCACATCAGCGTCTCTAATCCGCAACATATAATAACCAGATCGCAGATCAATCTTGGAGTATAATGCCGATCCCTGCAACTGATCAAACAGATCATCAATTCTCGGCAATGGGTACTTGTTCTTGATTTTTGCTTTATTCAGCTGTAGAAAGTCCACACACATCCTCATAGATCCATCCTTCTTCTTCACAAAAATAATCGGAGCTCCCCAAGGCGACATATCGGCCTAATAAATCCCTTTTCCAAAAGATCACTCAACTGATCCTTAAGTTCCTTCAGCTCAGCTGGCGCCAACCGATATGGAGTTCTCAAAATCGAGGCTGTCCCCGGCACCAACTCAATTCTGAAGTCGATATCACGTCTTGGAGGAAATCCAATAATCTCATCCGAAAAACATCTGGGAACTCTCGAGCAATAGGGACATCACTCAACTCTATCCGTGATTCTTGGGAAACATCCATGGCATAAATCAAGAACCCTGAATTCTCTAGCGACAACAAACTAAACATCTCCATGGCAGACACTAGTGTAATCTTCGATCGCGAGTCAACAACGTAAAAATCCCACTTTTCCCCAAATTGAGGTCTAAATCTCACTACACCATGGAAACAATCAACAGTCTCTCTATAATCAGACAACACATCCATACCCAAGATGCAGTCAAAATCTTTAATCTCCAAAGAAATCAGATTCGTCACCAACACATTCTTATCAAATCTAATAACGCAATCCAAAACCACCTCTCGGGACATCAACCACACACCAGCAGGAGTAGAAACAAATACAACATCACACAGTAGGGTAGAACTCAACCCACACTCATGCACAAACAAATCAGATATAAAAGAGTGTGATGCTCCTGTATCAAACAAAACTCGTCCAGGAAAGTCAAAGATAATGCATTGCTCTCTTGACAAGGCATTCACTTGATCTTTCTGAGGTCTAGAAGATCCTCCGAACCTAGATGGTTCTCGTGGTTGGAATCCTGATCGTTGGGACTGGGCAAAAGGTTGCGGTCTCTGCGAAGAACCACAAGCTGGACCTTGCTGTGATTGGTTCGAACGTTGTCCACCCATCGAAGGACAACTCTAGAGAAATGTTCGCTGCCCACACTTATGGCAAAGACCCTGAACTCCACGACACTGGGAAGTCATATGCCTACCTCCAGACTGACCATACGGTCCTCCAAAGCCACTATCACCAGAGCTAACAGAACCCAAAGAAATCGAATTCGACCGTCTCTTAAACTGCTTCCCTCGAGGCTTGAACCTCTGGAGATTCTATTGCTGCGACATCTGAGGAGGCTGAAACGAATGCGTCCTTTCTGACACGGGTTGGGAACTACGTCCAGCTGTCGGCTGAACCTGATTCTGCGCTTCCAGCAGACTCTCCTCAATGTCCACCGCCCTATCCACTGCCTCGGCGTAAGTCGCAGGAGAACCAGCTACCACCATACGGAACAAATCGGGCCTCAACCCTCTCAGAAACTTGTTCCTCTTCATCCTATCCTGGTTAGCAACTCTATCTCATGACTCGGGAAGTACCTTTCCACGAGCGTTGAGCATGCTCCCTCAACTGCAAAACAACCAACTTCAGTAACCTCTCCTGAGAGTACTCAGCCGCATCAAACAACTCTTCCATATGCTCCAACCAGTCTTCAGCCATCAGACCACCCTCAGCACCAGTGAACGTAGAGCGATTCATCCTTTGGAACCTAGCCAACACTAGTTCCATCTCGCCAATCTGCCTAGTCACATCTTCCACCTCAACCTCTGCCTGTCTAGCTCGACGACGCAAAGGCACATTCTGCTACTCGACATCCTCATCACTCTCCGGGGCTCTAGACTACCCAACTACCTGTCTAACGGTTCTACCTCTACCTCTCCTCGGCGGCATCTATAAAACTCAAAGGTACAGATAAATAACAGAGTCAGATAATAAAATCATAGAAATCACAGAGTCAATCACAATCACAAGCTCAAACTCTTTGCCTAGACTCAAGTGTGATGAAAGAAGAATCGAGCTTATCCCAGTTTAAGCTCTGATACCAAAAATTTCAGGCCCAGTGCGCTAAATCATAGATTCATTACTCAATTAATCCAAATTACACGAAATCATAAAATATGGGCTAAATTTTTTTATTTTTTTTTCGTTTGGGCCTGAACCGAGAATATCTTTTAAAATACGAACATAAAGCCACCACTGAAATCCATAACAATTGCTCGCAGCATATCCTCCAAAGTATGTATGGTCCTCTTAGATTGGCCATCTGTCTGTGGGTGATAAGTTGTACTCATAGCCAATCTCGAACCCATCGCTGTTTGCAAGCTCTTCCAAAATCAGGAAGTGAATCTTGGATCTCGATCAGACACTATCGAAACAGGCACTCCATGCAACCTAACCACATGGTCAACGTACAGTCTCGTCATTTTCCTCATGGAACACCTCACATCATAGGGAATGAAGTAGGCGGACTTCGAAAGCCTGTCAACAACAACACAAATCACATCACATCCCCTGTTCGAACGAGGTAAATGAGTCACAAAATCCATGGTCACGTGCTCCCAATTCCATTGAGGCACTTTTAAACTTTGCAACAATCCACCAGGTCTCATTCTCTCTGCTTTGACCTGTTGACAATTCAAACATCGGGCTACAAATCCAGAAATTTCATTCCTCATGCCTTCCCACCAGTAGTGCGACTTCAAGGCATGATACATCTTCTTCTCGCCCGGATGCACACTATAACGGCTGCAATGGGCCTCGTTCAAGATGGTTTCTTTCAAATCGATCAAATTTGGAACTACAATTCTACCACGAAATCTCAGGCATCCATCAGAAGCAACAGAAAAATCTTCCGACTGACCATTCTGGGCTTTTATCTTCGACTCATGAATATAAGGGTCAGTCCTCTGTGCTGCTCTAAATGTCTGCGACAACCTGTGGTTCAAGCTGAAAAGAAGAAACCACAAAGTACTGATCATTTGGCTGAAAATTCCATCCCGAAGTCCCCAAATTCTCATGGACTTTGGATATACTCAACGACGTCAACATCGCCGGTTGAGTTTTCCTACTCAAAGCATTTGCTACCAAGTTCATTCTCCCAGGCTGATACTGAATCTCATAGTCAAAATCCTTTAGCAACTCCATCCAACGACGTTGCCTCATGTTTAAATCTGACTGGGTAAGGATTTCCTTCACACTCTTGTGGTCCGTGTCCAAAAATTGCTCACCATACAAGTAGTGAAGCTATATTTTCAAGGCAAAAACGATGACAGCCAACTCCAAATCGTGAACGGGGTATCTCATCTCATGAGGCTTCAATTGTCAAGACACATAGGCTATCACTCGCCCGTTCTGCATCAATACATAGCCCAAACCATTCATAGAAGCATCAGAGCACACCACAAAACCTCCAGAACCCGAAGGTAATGCCAATACAGGAGCAGTAGTCAACTTCTCCTTAAGAAACTGGAAACTCGATAGTCACTCATCCGTCCACAGAAATCTCCTATCATTCTATGTCAATTGCGTCATCGGCTTGTTATTGTAGAAAAAACCTTAATGAAATGTCTGTAAGACATCCAAACTCAAGAAACTACGGATCTTCGAAACATTCCTAGGTCGCTCCCAATTAAGAACGGCTTCGACCTTACTCGGATCCACCGAAATACCTTGTGGAGATATGACATGACACAAAATATTACTTTATCTAACCAAAATTCACACTTACTGAACTTCGCATACAGCTGTGAGTCTCTCAGTTTCTTCAATATCAGCCTCAAGTGCTCTTTATGATCTCTATAGCTCCTCGAATACACCAAAATATTATCTATGAAGACAATCACGAAACTATCGATATACTCACTAAAGACGCGATTCATCAAATCCATGAAGACAACATGAGAATTCGTCAATCCAAACGGCATCACAAGAAACTCATAATGCCCGTATCTAGTCCTGAACGCCATCTTCGCCACATCAGCGTCTCTAATCCGCAACATATAATAACCAGATCGCAGATCAATCTTGGAGTATAATGCCGATCCCTGCAACTGATCAAACAGATCATCAATTCTCGGCAATGGGTACTTGTTCTTGATTTTTGCTTTATTCAGCTGTAGAAAGTCCACACACATCCTCATAGATCCATCCTTCTTCTTCACAAAAAGAATCGGAGCTCCCCAAGGCGACATATCGGCCTAATAGATCCCTTTTCCAAAAGATCACTCAACTGATCCTTAAGTTCCTTCAGCTCAGCTGGCGCCAACCGATATGGAGTTCTCAAAATCGAGGCTGTCCCCGGCACCAACTCAATTCTGAAGTCGATATCACGTCTTGGAGGAAATCCAATAATCTCATCCGAAAAACATCTGGAAACTCTCGAGCAATAGGGACATCACTCAACTCTATCCGTGATTCTTGGGAAACATCCGTGGCATAAATCAAGAACCCTGAATTCTCTAGCGACAACAAACTAAACATCTCCATGGCAGACACTAGTGTAATCTTCGATCGCGAGTCAACATCGTAAAAATCCCACTTTCCCCAAATTGAGGTCTAAATCTCACTACACCATGGAAACAATCAACAGTCTCTCTATAATCAGACAACACATCCATACCCAAGATGCAGTCAAAATCTTTAATCTCCAAAGAAATCAGATTCGTCACCAACACATTCTTATCAAATCTAATAACGCAATCCAAAACCACCTCTCGGGACATCAACCACACACCAGCAGGAGTAGAAACAAATACAACATCACACAGTAGGGTAGAACTCAACCCACACTCATGCACAAACAAATCAGATATAAAAGAGTGTGATGCTCCTGTATCAAACAAAACTCGTCCAGGAAAGTCAAAGATAGTGCATTGCTCTCTTGACAAGGCATTCACTTGATCTTTCTGAGGTCTAGAAGATCCTCCGAACCTAGATGGTTCTCGTGGTTGGAATCCTGATCGTTGGGACTGGGCAAAAGGTTGCGGTCTCTGCGAAGAACCACAAGCTGGACCTTGCTGTGATTGGTTCGAACGTTGTCCACCCATCGAAGGACAACTCTAGTGAAATGTTCGCTGCCCACACTTATGGCAAAGACCCTGAACTCCACGACACTGGGAAGTCATATGCCTACCTCTAGACTGACCATACGACAGTCCTCCAAAGCCACTATCACCAGAGCTAACAGAACCCAAAGAAATCGAATTCGACCGTCTCTTAAACTGCTTCCCTCGATGCTTGAACCTCTGGAGATTCTATTGCTGTGATGTCTGAGGATGAAACGAATGCGTCCTTTCTGACACGGGTTGGGAACTACGTCCAGCTGTCGGCTGAACCTGATTCTGCGCTTCCAGCAGACTCTCCTCAATGTCCACCGCCCTATCCACTGCCTCGGCGTAAGTCGCAGGAGAACCAGCTACCACCATACGGAACAAATCGGGCCTCAACCCTCTCAGAAACTTGTTCCTCTTCATCCTCTCCAGGTTAGCAATGTGGGGAACATACGACAGAAGCGAGGAAAATGTCTAGCGTACTCGGCCACCATCATGTTTCCTTGCTTCAAGTTATCAAACTCACTGTCACGATTATTAAAGTACGACTAAGGGGTATACTCCTGACGAAAAGCTGCACAGAAGCTCTCCCAAGAAATCAAAGCTCCACTCTATCTCATGACTCGGGAAGTACCTTTCCACCAGCGTTGAGCATGCTCCCTCAACTGCAAAACAACCAACTTCAGTAACCTCTCCTGAGAGTACTCAGCCGCATCAAACAACTCTTCCATATGCTCCAACCAGTCTTCAGCCATCAGACCACCCTCAGCACCAGTGAACGTAGAGCGATTCATCCTTTGGAACCTAGCCAACACTAGTTCCATCTCGCCAATCTGCCTAGTCACATCTTCCACCTCAACCTCTGCCTGTCTAGCTCGACGACGCAAAGGCACATTCTGCTACTCGACATCCTCATCACTCTCCGGGGCTCTAGACTACCCAACTACCTGTCTAACGGTTCTACCTCTACCTCTCCTCGGCGGCATCTATAAAACTCAAAGGTACAGATAAATAACAGAGTCAGATAATAAAATCATAGAAATCACAGAGTCAATCACAATCACAAGCTCAAACTCTTTGCCTAGACTCAAGTGCGTTGAAAGAATAATCGAGCTTATCCCAGTTTAAGCTCTAATACCAAAAATTTCAGGCCCAGTGCGCTAAATCATAGATTCATTACTCAATTAATCCAAATTACACGAAATCATAAAATATGGGCTAAATTTTTTTATTTTTTTTTTCGTTTGGGCCTGAACCGAGAATATCTTTTAAAATACGAACATAATCAAAATAAGGATTTTAACTCATAAATCCATATAACAACAACGGTAGCAACATGCAGGTAAAAACCCAAATACAGATCCCCGAAATATAGTATTTGCACAGGGCATTCCTTGGCTCAATATATCAATATATAATGCATATAACTGGGACTCAAAATAGTGATCTACCAACCAACACTCCACTCAGTCCAGCTGGATTACCTGAAGACCCTGCGAAGGCCAACACAGACCAAAGCAGCCCAAAAAGGGAAAAATAAAACGAGGTCAAACCTCAGTACGAAGAGCAATATACAACAGCTATCAGATACACATGAAAAATATCATGTCATGTCATGCATGAAGGCTACCAAGAATCATGGGTAAGCAAGGCACAACGACTCAGTTGTGCAATAAATCTCAGTAAATCAGCAGAATCCAAATCACAGCGACTCAGCTGGCTATCACGACTCAGTGACGACATTGGATTTCTACGCACGAAGACTCAGTGGGCAAATCGTGACTCAGCGATATCAGGTCTCAAAGAATATACGCTCAATATGCTATGCGTGAATGCCAAGAAGAATCATGCTCACAACAGTGTATCTAAATCACACGCATAAACAATTAAGAGAACAAAATCACCATCAAACCAGCAATTCAGGTAGATCCAATCGGCACATAAACACGCATACATAATATGTTCTCATGTTCATCTCAAGTCTGTAAGTACTAGCTCAATCCGTACCTCGCTCTCTACACAGCTGCTACCTCAATGGATCACAGCCAGCTGCTCACGCACGAGAACACAGCTCCAACAACCTTGCTCAAATCTTCTGCCCTACCATCTCACGGCGAAACTCAACAGAAGCTGCTTAAGAGCTCAAATCTGCCAACACATCTAACAGATAAACTCATATCTAAGATCGAGAATAGCTGCAACAGAACAGAGCTAGGAGCTACATGCTCACCCAGCTCGAACCTACATTCCCTGACACAATAACCAGCTTTAATCGAAGCTTAGAATGAGAAGAAATCACTTACTCAAGAGCTCTAATGGAAAGGAAGAACTATCAGCTGGAAATCACGAACATGTCGAACACTGCAACTACTTCGCACTCCCTCAACACGTCGACCCAAGGCTCAAGTTTGCTCCAAAAGCTGGCGTAAATCGACAGCAATTCGGAGAAATAGAGCTCGGGTGAACAGTAAGGGTTTGGGGAACAGTATATGTCGATTTCTTTCTGGGAGGAAGATAATGGATATCGGGTCTCAATGTTGGAAGATATAAAGTATACACGGTCAAAGTCAAAGCCAATTACTAAGTCCTGAGATATGCTACATTACCACCAACCAGCTCACTCAAAGCTGCTATCAACTCAGATATTAACACTACACCATATCTGACTCCTCTCGCTATACCGCTCACTACCACCAAAAGACATCGGACAGAAGTCTCGCTCACTAAAAAATCTGATATCAGCTCCGATACGAAACCAGCTCGCTGCTTCCCCAGCTGGTACACCTGCTTAACAGATCTCATTAATCCGATTCATGCTATTCAGCTCCAGTGACCCGCATCTACACTGGTGTCATTAAACGACGTCGCACCGACTCTAGATCTCAGCAACCTGCACACACGTCTGTAGGCCAGCTCGCTCACCTCCAGATCTGGACAAACCGGAACCGGTCTACACCAACTCACGAATCGAGCCTGTCCACATCAAACGTGACACCAAACCACCCCGCGCTTACTCTCTCTCTCTATCTCTCTAGCTCGAAGCTCAACTACTCAAATATGGAAGCATCCAAAGATGATTTCCACAAACGGCTTTGGCCAGTTCTCTTGGTTGGGTACCCGATAGTTCATAGGGCACGCTTCTTCGATATAAATCCTCATTCCGATCAAATAAATTTATTTATCACTATATAACAATTCACACCTGATCGTTCTATGCTCAAATCCAAAGATTGCCAACAACTTACACAATTAAACCTTATTGTTCCTCTAATCCGCTCATAATATAACACTAATTAAATCCGTTAATTACAGTCCTCACATTCCAAAATTTTACATTATGATGCGAAAACAATTTTCAGACCACCTGAATCTAAAAATAGTTGTTCCATCACTTCAGCTAAAATGGAAGTCATACTTCCACCGCCAATTTTGGAAGTCATGCTCCCAACCTTCCCTCTAATGTACTCAACAAATTGAGTACCAAATACATACAAGAATTGAGAAACCAGTGTTTGTGTCACCCTCAATGGTTGAGGGATACAGCTATCTGTGGGCTAACAACATCTTGTGACTCCGAAAACATTTCGGACTTATCCATCGGCCCATGGTAAGATGTCTAGCAATATCGCCCCATGATCCCCTAGGTATCACTGAGAGTACCTGCAAGATCGAGTTGGTAATGTTAGCATACATTACTGTGTTTTAATCTAAAAAATCCCAACCAAATCAACAACCATTGGCAAATCAAGAGTCACTAGAGATTCGATAGACATGCATACATCTTGGAGATCAAATCATGACATCGCATGTGCTACTAAATAAACCAATTTACCCAAAGCAACACATCTATTACTCTATCCAGAGATTTTTCACACTACTATATCATCAGATATGATAGGATATCCACACACCAAGGCGAGCGTTGAATCCTAGACAACAAAGCATTGAATCCTACATACGTCGTAACATCACCCAACCTCGCCACCTGATGAACCTCATGGACTCGATAAACGAGTCAAAGTGAGGCAACTATCATGTAGAGTTTCAATGATGTTTCGAGTAATGAGGACTAATCTGTACAACTAAGAACTCGGACTTAATCCACTTCACAAATAATAACCACTTGGAAAGTCTAAATGAGGGTAGTTCGATAGATCACCGGGTCACTATCCATCATGAATGCTCAGAACATCTCCATGTTCCCTTCCAATGAGACGTTGTACTTTGAATCACAGATGCTAGTCTCAAGATCGGACGGCCATTATCCTCTTTCGGACGGTCCAATCGACTAGGAACTCATTTAGAACACACAGTGACTACAGATGTGTTTCATGGTAGCCATCAAATCTACTATAACATCTATCATAAACTGTAGTGCATTCAAGGTCTTTATCCAACAAGTTTGTAATCATAATAAAGAAGATAAAGAATTCCAGAAGATTGTGAACTTCATAAAAAATTGTTTTACATAGAGTCAACAAATCCCACATGCCACAAGTTGGCTAGTTGAGCACCTACTCTAACAGAGAAATCACGCTAAAATCCACGAGAGCCTCTAGCAGCTCGGGAACCTTACACCACCAAGTACAATCTACTCAAACCTAAACAAAATCAGCTCGGAGAAAATAACCTGGACACGCCTAGGCCAAATCAGCTCAGACTAGCTCAAGCCTACTCCAACCTAAACCATACTAGTCCCAAAACAAATTTAAGGAGAAGAGTATCAACTTACAACTCTCTGCGACCTAAACCGAAGATCCAAATTATCAGAAAATGAAAGGAACAGCTCACCTCGACTATCGTCGCGCTTGTTCTCCTACCAACCGCTGGCTCCAAGAATGATAGGGAAATGACAGGTTTGGAGAGAGGAGTCCAATGGTACCAACCTTGCTCCAAGTTGTGCCGTCTACCATCGTCTATCAGAAAGGTAGGGTCGGGTGAAGAGTGTCAAAGCTTTCACGATGGGGATATCAGCTCGGGCTCTCAAGGTATATGAAAGAACAAAGTATCGCAAATGTCTATGTAACATCCACAATTTCACTACTAAATCGCATGATCTAATATTATTATTTTTAGTAGTATTGTTATTTTTACTCCACGATCATGTTATTAATTTATTTAAACTGTTTGTGATGTTCTTTTAGAACTACTTTGATGCTGCGAGGCCGGAAAGGACGAGGCAAGGATACCGAGTAAAAACATTATATTGAAAATTTATTATTGAGCTCGCCAATTATGTTTCATAAATTTTAAAGATTGAGGTGTAACGACCACATTTTTCAAATAGTGATTATAATAAATTGAGGGTTCAAATTGAATGATACTCAAAATTTGCACTTGGTCGAAAGACAACTAACCAAATGCTTCTAGGCTAAAATGCGATAGTTTAGAAATTTCAGATTTCGAACTTAGCAACAGCTGAGAACTTATAAACTGTGAGGAATTCAAAAAAACAATTACAAATTCATTGCGCTCGGGTTGCAATGACTTCATATGAAATATCTTATATAAGTTCTGTATGAACTGAAAGGGAAAATTCAGATCGCGACTGGATAACTCAAGGCTTTTAGGATATGCGGAAAACTGGATTAAACCTTGCAAAATAATTCATTTAGTTTACATTGTATATGACATAACTGATACAATTCGGTATGAACTGAACTAACTCAAACTGAACTGAACAAAAATATGAAATCTCGCTAGTGCACACGATAAACACCCTCGATCTGATCAAGATCGCACCAACCAGCAACCTCTAAACCTGATCACCTGATTTAGGAAAGATAGTGAGTCTAGAGGCCCAGCAAGTAACTCTGGAATAACTAAGGCAGGTAGTACAGGCATAAAAATAGCTTTTACATAAACTGAAATCTCTTGAACTGATAGAGCACGAAATTTGAATAACTGTATACTGTAAACTGGTAAACTGAAACATAAGAAACTGAAAAATTAGAAAGCATAAACTGAACATGCTTGAAACATTTTAAAATGTTTTAATCTTTAAACTGTAAACTTTAATCTGGAAAGAAAATAACTTTATCTTTCTTGAATACTTGGTTATATAATAACCCACATTATTCCTCATTTTCTATGGTGAAGTGTGAACGAAAGCTTTTCTTTAGGTCCTCTATTCGCTTGATCAAGTTTAACTGGTTCCAGGTGAAGCGGGACCCAACGACCCTTTTTCCGTTGTCCACACGCCCTAATATTTGACTTTGTTGGCAGGGCACTCCGGTCCGTCAACCGATTACCACACACCCTCTGTTGGCAGGGCACTCCGATCCGTCAATCGGTTACCACACACCTCTGTTGGCAGGGCACTTCGATACGTTGATCGGTTACCACACACCCTTTTTGAGCATCTGATATTCGTCACAAGTCACAAAAATTTTGAATTAAACTTCCTTTAAACTTTATGTAAATCATTCTTTACTCTTTATGTAATTATTTATTTACTTTCTGCTTTTCTGTAAAACTATCTCTGATCTAAAATAGATCGTTTTCAAATATGTTACTATTTTTAAAACTCTTTTGATGTTCGGAAGCTATTGGGAGTTCATCGGAGTTTAATCAAAGAAGAAAACTTGAATCAGCTCAGGTTATAGAAACAAATACGACAGTAGAGCTCTAAGCTAAAGAACTATCTCTTGAAAATTGGGTATAACTTCGAACAGATTGAAGTTACACCTTTGAATCAAAGCTAAAGGAATGAAGAATTTAAACTTGAAATTACTGTATCAGTCCAGAGTGGACGTAAGCTAAAGCATCTCGGAGTATGAATAGAATGCGAGCGTATTGGTTCAGGACAGAAAATCAGATCTGGGCTGTTTGGTCAACTCAGATTAGGAAAAGTCAACACAACTTAAATGAGAAGACTGGATTACAATGGTCAAACAAAGTCTATTAAGCTTGGATAATGAAACGGATTACGAAAGTAAAACAACTCTGAGTGAGAAATTAGATCACGGGTAATAAACAACTCTGATAAAATAAATAGATTATGGGTAATGAACAACTCGAGGAAAATAAATAGATTAAGGGTAATTAACAGCTCTGGGAAAATAAATAGATCATTGTGAGACCCGAAAGATTTTGGAACGATTAATTTGAATTAATCAGGTTTAGCATAGACCAGATCAGGATCTGACAGTGCAAGTTGTTAGTACTGTGTGGACCGGACTTGGTTTATGGTTTTAATGTAAACCGGTGCGGTTCATAGGTACCAGCTGAGGTAAGATCTGATTGTGTGAGATCTGGTCATCCAGATCTGGGTTGCGATGCGACGTCGTTTTAATGACGCTATGGTGAACGCTGTGCGACGTCGTTTAATGATATCAGCTTTGATCCTGGTAGGCAGTAGCGGTGTTGTGTGATCTGTCGATGTGGCGAGATCTATTAGGAACAAGAGCTGAACGGTACGAAATGCTCAAATCTGTTTGACTCCTGTGTGACGTCTTTTAGCGGTCGCAAGTTGGTATAGCGTAGATGAGTCAAATCTGGTATACCGCTCAGATCTGAGCTGGGTACTGATGTAAGCCCTGAGTGTGGGTTGCTACTGTTCATCAGATCTGGGGGGGTTTGATTATTTAAATAGGAGACTTTGACTGTGGTCTCGCAATTAATTCCCAACACTTAAAAATATTTCCTTTCGAGAGTTCGATATCTCAGTTCATCTTAGAACCCTAGTTACTATTCATCATAGCCTATTTCTTTCGATCGCCGACGGTAGACAACTCCGCTTGGAGCAATATTGGTAACGTTGAGTTCCCCTTGCCAAGACGCTTCCATTGATAACTCTTTCGGAGACTTTGATAAGCTAGAAGAATAATGCGAAGAAGCTACAGTGTGTCGTTATTCATGTACTGGCAGATTGGTTCTTCTATTCAGGTAGTGCTTTGAGTAAGTAATAGATCCTACCTTGTGCTTCGTTTAGAGCTAGTTATTGT
The DNA here is from genome assembly GCA_001598015.1 of Dorcoceras hygrometricum. Lineage (NCBI taxonomy): Eukaryota > Viridiplantae > Streptophyta > Magnoliopsida > Lamiales > Gesneriaceae > Dorcoceras > Dorcoceras hygrometricum. The sequence goes on along the minus strand of KV018095.1, from coordinate 6,339 downwards.
GTTAGAAATGTAGTATAGAGTTGGGTTGAGCTGGTGGCTCCCAGTTCGTGTTTCTGTGCGTAATGTCCCTGAGCTGGTTGTTGTTTGGTCAAGCAGGTGGCTGATCTGAGTTACTAGGGACCCCTGTTGTGGTAATTGTAGCACAGAAGCTGAAGGTACGGATGTGATCTTATATTTATAGCTTTGAGATGGACTTGTGTATAAATGAGCGTGTGCTGTTATGTGAGCAGTGTGTATGATATTGGATTCTATGCTCTTGCTTGCATCTGTTCTGCTGTGTGATATATTGCAAGCTGTTCTTATGCATACACGCATGGCATGTTGTTACGCTCTGTTCCTTACAATCCTTTGCTAACAGCATACTATGAGAACTTATTAACTGTCGTTGTTTGCTATTGAGCTAATCCTTGTTGACAGGATGCGTGTGATTGAGCGCCTGGGTAGCTCCCATTCTCTCACATGCACTATGGCCTTTCTGCTCTAGCTTGTGCTGGTACTTCGTGTGATTGAGAGCTTGGGTAGCTCCCATTCTCTCACATGAGTTGCGGCCATCCCTGTTCTATTTGTGGTTGGTACCATGTGTGATCGAGCGCCTGGGTAACTCCCATTCTCTCACACATCCGATGACCACTCTCAATCCTAGCAACCGGTTGTGTACAGTCCCTTGGATCCTTTGATCTCCCTGTTCTCATGCATCGCATAACATTTATAACTTGCTCTATCTACTTGTTGTTTTATGTTGCTCTCCGTACAGGGGTTTGACCACTGTCCCTCTGGGGCTTGTTGTTTTGGTTATTTGTGTGTTGTCCAGGTTACCAAGGTTTCTCAGTTGGTCGTGGAGATGACTCAGCTGGTGGTGCCACGAGAGGTGGATAGAGTGTCCCAGTTATGTATATTTTATAAATTATGTAGTAGAGTCGTCGCCGGAGAATGTCCCGTGTTGATGTTCTATTGCTGGTTTGAGACCTATGTTATTTGGGGAGTCACTCTATGCTTGTATTGTTAGTCGCTTGTTGATTGGTTTTCGGTTGTTGTAAAACCAGTATTTTGATTATCAGTGTACTTTTAAATTATGTTTTCTAAGTCAGGCCAAAGCGAAAAATTTTAGCCACTTTTAAATGCTTCCACGATTCTCGTTTGCGTGTTTATCTCTTGTTTGGCTTAACATTTTTTGTATCAGAGCTTAAACTGGGATAAGCTCGAATTCTTTTGATCACACTTGAGTCTAGGAACTATGTCGTTTGTTGCATATGCTTGACTATGTGTTATATTTGCTGTGTTATCTTACCCTCTTATTACTTTCATAGATGCCTCCTAGACGTAAGGTAGAGCTATAGGGCAGATTCCAATAGAATACGAGGCTCAGAACGATGAGGTTAACATAGTGTTCCCGTTCATAGACACGCTCGTTAGGTTGATGATGATGTGGATGTGTTGGCAGCCCGTGTAGACGAAATGGAACTGATTATGACGAGGTTTAAGTGGATGAATCCTCAAACATTCAATGGTGATGAGTCTAGTTCCGATGCTGGGTCCTGGTTGCAGCACATTACTGGATTGTTCGATCGGTTATGATGTTGAGCATAGGTTGAGCCTGAATACCTTCCAACTGAGGAAGAACACGGAGCGCTGGTTGAGAGGTGCTTCACGAACCCTTGAGGAGACTGGTGCAGGGATAACTTGGGACAGTTTTTGTACTATTTTCTACAGTAGTACGTCCCGGAGTCGTATGTGAATGCCCGGGAGCATGAGTTCGATAATTTGGTTCAGGGAACCATATCTGTCGGGGAGTATGCTCGAAAGTTTTCTTCTCTCCTTGCCTATGTTCCCCATGTGTCCGGCCGTGAGAGTGCGAAGAGGAACAGATTCTTGGAAGGATTGAAAGAGGATCTTTATTCTTTGGTGTTGGCTAGTTCACCTACCAGCTATGCAGATGAGGTGGACAAGGGGATGGATATCGAGGAAGGATTGCAGAACCGTAGGTCTTGGGTTCTGCCACAAGCTGTTCAAGGTACTCGTCCCAATGTTCAAGGGGTGCAGCCTTCCCAATCTTCCTAGTCATCCCAGCAACCCCAACAGCCATCCCAACAGTCTAGACGTCACAGGTTCAGGCCTCGTGGCCAGCAGTTTAAGAAGAAGTCGGGTTCTAGTTTTTTTGGTTCGGGTAGTTCGAGTAGTAGCAGTCCCAGAGCCAACTTTTGTGGTCAATGTGTAGGTAGACATCCATCGACGCAATGTGTATGGGTTCAGGGCGTTTTCAATATTTGCGGGAAGTATGGGTATTTTGCGAGAGTATGTCCTTTGGCTGGATCTCAGCATACTGCTGCCCCACCTCAGGACCGTTCTGGTTGGTCATCTCGAGGTCGTTCTTTCCCTGTCCGCAGCAGAGGATGGGGGAGACTCAGCTCAGGTATTTCCAGCAGCCTGGTCCTTCTGGTTTTGGACAGTCTTCCCAATCCATTTCTCAGGACCTTAGTAAGCCCAAGTGAATGCCATGACTAGTGAGCAAGCAGAGGGCACGCCTAGAGGAGTGATCGCATGTACTTTTACTGTTTTTGATTTTCCAACACGTGTGTTATTTGATACTGGAGCATCACATTCATTTATAGCTGATGCATTTGTTGTTGATCATGGGTTGAGTAATACCCTATTACGTGATGTTGTTTCTGTTGAGACTCCTGCTGGTGCGAGCTTGTTTTCCCAGGAGATTGTGTTGAATGGCAGATTTATAGTTGGCAAAAATGTGTTGATAGCCGATTTGATTCGGTTAGTCAAGTGGGATTTCGATTGTATAGTGGGAATGGACGTGTTGTCTAGTTTTAGCATCCCAACAGTCTGGACGCCACAGGTTCAGGCCTCGTGGCTAACAGTTTAAGAGATGTCGGCTTCTAGTTCTTCTGGTTCGGGTAGTTCGAGTAGTAGCAATCCCTGGTCCTTCTAGTTTTGGACAGTTTTTTGAGTAGTGTGTCCTTTGGCTGGATCTCAGTATACTGCTGCCCCACCTCAGGGCCGTTCTGGTGGGTCATCTCGAGGTCATTCTTTCCCTGTTCCACAGCATATGATGGGGGAGACTCAGCTCAGGTCTTTCCAGCAGCCTGGTCCTTCTCGTTTTGGACAGTCTTCCCAGCCTCATTTCTCAGGACCTCAGCAAGCCCAAGTGAATGCCATGACTAAGGAGCAAGCAGAGGTCACGCCTGGAGGAGTGATCGTAGGTACTTGTACTGTTTTTGGTTTTCCAGCACGTGTGTTTTTTGATACTGGAACATCACATTCGTTTATAGCTAATGCATTTGTTGTTGAGCATGGGTTGAGTAATACCCTGTTACGTGATGTTGTTTCTGTTGAGACTCCTGCTGGTGCGAGCTTGTTTTCCCAGGAGATTGTGTTGAATGGTAGACTTATATTTGGCAAAAATGTGTTGATAGCCGATTTGATTCGGTTAGTCATGTGGGATTTCGATTGTATAGTGAGAATGGACGTGTTGTCTAGTTTTAGGGCCACCGTGGATTATTTTCATGGCGTTGTGCTCTTTCGGCCCGAGTTTGGCGAGAAATGGAATTTCTACGTTCATGATTCCCAATCAAAGATTCTGTTGATCTCTGCTATGGAGATGTTTGGCATACTGTCATTGGAGAATGCAAGGTTCATGATATATGCGTTAGATGCATCCTCGACGTCGTGTGTGGAGCTAGTGACATCCCCATCGTTCGTGATTTCACTGATGTGTTTACGGAGGAGATTCCTGGTTTTCCTCCGAGGAGGGAGATTGACTTCAGTATTGAGTTGGTGCCTGGCACAGCTCCTATTTCCTGGACTCCTTTTCGCTTAGCGCCATCCGAGTTGAGAGAACTGAAGGTGCAACTTAGCGATCTATTGGAGAAAGGCTTTATTCGACCAAGCATGTCACCGTGGGGAGCACCGTTTTTTTTTTGTGAAGAATAAAGACGGTTCGATGAGTATGTGTATCAATTTTCGGCAACTAAACAAGGCTACTGCAAAGAATAAGTACCCTTTACTGAGGATCAATGATCTGTTTGATCAACTTCAAGGTTCATCTGTGTATTCATCGATCTGCGTTCAAGGTATCACCAGTTGCGCATTCGAGAGGAAGATGTTGTGAAAACTGCATTTCGTACGAGGTACGGGCACTATGAGTTTTTCGTTATGCCTTTTGGGTTGACTAATGACCCTGCAGTTTTCATGGACCTGATGAATCGAGTCTTTAGAGAGTTCATCGATCAGTTTGTAATTGTTTTCATTGATGACATTTTGGTGTACTCGAAGACTCTGATGCAACACAAAGAGCACTTGAGGTTGGTCCTCCAAACACTTCGAGACTCGCGGCTGTATGCCAAGTTTCCTAAATGCAAGTTTGGTTGGATAGAGTAGTGTTTCTCGGTCATGTCATTTTGGCCGAAGGATTATCTGTTGATCCCAGTAAGGTAGAGGCCGTCGTGAATTGGGAGCGTCCCAAGAATGTTTCAGAGATTCGTAGCTTTTTGGGATTGGCTAGCTATTATCAACGCTTCATCAAGGGATTCTCTAGTATAGCTAAGCCTATGACGTAGCTGACCCAAAAGGATAAGAGATTTGTTTGGACGGAGGAATGCGAGAATAGTTTCCAACTGCTCAAAGAGAAGCTAACTAGTGTTACTTTTACCTTCAGGTTCAGGAGGTTTTGTGGTATGTTCCGATGCTTTGCTTAATGGATTTGGTTGTGTTTTGATGCAGCATGGTCTAGTCATTTTGTATGCTTTGTTAGAGTAGATGCCCAACTAGCCAACTTGTGGCGTGTGGGTTTTATTGACTCTTGTACAAACGATCTTTATATATGATATTCGCATTCTTTTATATGGAATTCTTTACTTTCATTATGTGTGTATTGATTTACAATTGTGTTGAGTAAAGACCTAGAATGCACTAAAGCGTATGTTAGATGTGATAGTGGGTATGACGGCTATCATGAAACACATCTAATAGTCGCTGTGTATTCTGAACATGTTCCTAGTCGATTGGGCCGTCAAAATAAGGATAAGGCCGCCCGAGTTCGATACTAGTATCTGCGATGCGAAGTACCATGTTTCATTGGTAGGGAACATTGTGATGTTCTGAGCATGCAGATAGATAGTGACCTGGTGATCTATCGAACTACCCTCCTTCGGACTTTCCAAGTGGTTACCATTTGTCGAGTGGATAAGTCCGAGGTCTTGGTTGTACTGATTAGTCCTCACGACTCGAAACGTCATTGAGACTCTACATGATAGGCGTCTCACTTTGACCCGTTTGCCGACTCACTTGGGGTCACCAGGCGTCGGGATTGGGTGAGACCCCGATGCATTTAGGAGTCAATGCATCGTTGTCGAGGATTCACCGCTCGCAGACATGCGTGGATATCCTATGCTATCTGAGGGGATAATCCACTGAGGCTGAGTACATCGCATCATCAGCTGCTGCTAAGGAGGCGGTTTGGATAAGGAATTTCGTCCAAGAGTTGGGCGTCATTCCTAATGGAGTTGGTCCAGTCCCGGTGTACTGCGACAACACGGGCGCCGTTGCGCAAGCAAAGGAGCCTAGGTCTCACCAAAGATCCAAACATATACTGAGGAAATACCACATAATCCGGGATATTGTGGCTAGAGGTGACATAGCAGTTGAAAGAGTCGCCTTTGTGGACAACATTGCTGATCCACTTACGAAGCCCTTGCCAGGACCGTTGTTTGAAAAAAATCGCGAAATAATGGGACTACGTCTGATGAGTAGTTGGCTATAGGGCACGTGGGAGATTGTTAGAGTAGATGCCCAACTAGCCAACTTGTGGCGTGTGGGTTTTTATTGACTCTTGTATATGACAGTCTTTATATATGTTATTCGCATTTCTTTATGGCGTTCTTTATTTTCATTGTGTTATATGATGTTAACAATTGTGTTGGATAAAGACCTAGAATGCACCATAGTGTATGATTAGATGTGATAGTGAGTATGACGGCTATCATGAAACACATCTAATATTCACTGGGTATTCTGAACTTGTTCCTAGTCGATTGGGCCGTCAAAATGAGGATAAGGCCGCCCGAGCTTGAGACTAGCATCTGCGATGCGAAGTACCATGTTTCATTGGTAGGGAACATTGTGATTTTCTGAGCATGCAGATGGATAGTGACCTGGTAATCTATCAAACTACCCTCGTTCGGACTTTCCAAGTGGTTACCATTTGTCGAGTGGATAAGTCCGAGGTCTTGGTTGTATTGATTAGTCCTCACGACTCGAAAATTCATTGAGACTCTACATGATAGTGTCTCACTTTGACCCGTTTGCCGACTCGACTTGGGGTCATTAGGC